>FJOG01000016.1:117717-159882 GCA_900073065.1 Phialocephala subalpina | reverse complement strand
AGGTAGGAGGGAGGAGGTAGGTGGGAGGGGTGCGAAGGGGGGTGTTGGAGGGCGCGGAGGGGAAGATGGAGATGTGGAGGGGGTTGTTCTGTACATTTTCAATTAGCATGCGGTTTTGGGACAGCGTGGCAGTGTTTGTACATTCTTGCCTATTACGCCTAGGCAGGCTATTGAAGGTATTGTTGTCATTACGTGTGTTTTGGATTGGGAGATGTAGGTCTTGAAAGTTCGAAGTTCATTTGGGACAATCGCAGCCGAGATTTTGGAGCTGTCGACGCAAGGCTGAGAGCTTCAACCTCGATACAACCAGCACCTTAAATACGAAAATTTATGTCTCAGTTTCGGACATTGGATACAGAGTCAAGGCAATTTCCGTTCTAACGACTTATAAATCATTGTGTATTCCTAATTTCCCAAGCCATTGGTCAACTCCGCAAATGCTCAGCCTTGCAGCCTCGTGCTCCCAATCACCGAGCTTTTTGTCAATGTTCGATGACATGTCAGTGATTCAAGCCCATTTGCATCTTCGGCTCTTCTCAACTATCCTACACTTCATAGCATGTCGTAACCTGCCGTCGATAACTTTCCGGGTGTTCTCCACGAAGGAGATATTTGTAAACCAAACAATTGCATCCACTACTCCTCCTCCCTTGAATTTTCAGTCTCGTCCAAGGCCTTCAGAACATCTTCAACCTCTTGTGGGTTACTGATAGCCCACACACCGCCTCCCTTTACAACGTCTCGTCCTCTCATCCCAACCTCTTTACCGACAAGATTCCGCCCAACCTTTCCTGGTCCAATTCCAAGCCATCGACGGACTTTCTGATCTTGGTCGAGATACTTGAGACTATCCCACCACCGTACAGTCTCCACACAAGACCGAACCCATAGATCTTTCAGTTCCTCCTTGCTCTGAAACGACCTTGCACTGACATTGCTGATGCAAGGCATTATTCCGGGAAACGTGATCAAGTCCTCATTTTCTCTTCCCTTCACCCGACTCTTCCCCTCCAACATCCTCCTCATAGCCTTCGACGCCGGCTTCATAAGCGAACTGTGAAAAGGGCTATCACTGCTCAACCTAACAGCTCTCGGATCATGTCCACCAAACTGCCTAACATGCGTCAACAGCGTCTTTATCCTCTCAATATTTCCGCTCAGCACAATCTGATTTTTGCTGTTGATATTCGCAATCTGAACCTGTTGAATAGGTGGAACATCTTCTGAACTCTCTGACTTGGATCCGGCGCTGTCATGTCCCAGAAACTCATGTATGGCTTCGATCAATGGCAGAAGATGGTTGGGCTCCGTGACAAGAGCGACCATGCCGTATTCTCCGCCGTGTTCGGCACATGCTCTCCGCGTGCAATCTGCCATGACTTCTGCACGTTTCCGTACCAAATATAAACTGTCCTCGAAATGGACATACCCTCCAGCCACCAACGCTGCAAATTCTCCCAGTGAATGGCCTAATACCACATCTATCCGTTTATTCGTTTTGAACCCGAATTCTTTCTCCAGTACTCGTAAAATGAGGATCGAGGACGCCATGATGGCAGGTTGAGCATTCTCGGTTGCGGTTAGAAGGGAATGCGGTCCTTCTTCAATGACTTTCGACAACTTGTAGCCTAGTAGATGGTCTATTTCTTCGACGAGGGGTTTCGCGGTCGTGGGGAATGCTTCGAGCCATGGTGTGAGCATGCCTACTCTCTGGACTCCTTGGCCTTCAATTCATCGCATCAGTATGACTCCACATTGGAGTGAATTGATGTTCGAACATACCTGGGAAGAACAATGCTGTCCGGGGTCGACTGGCACTGCTAGACGCATGCCGTATTTGTAGTTTTGAGGGACATCGTATCCGAGATCTGAAGCTGGGAGGTTGCAGAGAGTCTTCGAGGACTGCTGGCCGACAGTATGGCTTAGAGAAGCCGGACGGGATGCGCTTCATGATGAGAAGCTGCTTTGCCGGAACTACATCCAGACTTGGGAAAACATAGAAAGTTTAGAAGGGAACAGTACTGTTGAGCCGAGCGTTGGTGATGATTGGGAGGTGGATGCAGTCACACGAGGCTGAACCTAGCCGCAATGTGATCTTCCATCTAACCGCGGGTTGAAACCCCGGATTGCCAAGAATTGCCCCACGTTCGGAATTCAGAGGTATTGCCGTGGAAAACTTCTATTCGTCAATGCTCGCAGTCTTTTTCGGTCATATGGACCTGAAGGTTGCAATTACTGGACTGCGAGACTGTGAATCGTAGGGTAACTCAGGTGTGAGGTCGAGTGAATGTATCGATTCCATCCAACCTTTGAGGTTCACCAAGCGCACCACGAGAGTGTGATTTCAATGGGGTATTTTCTATTGATTGCAATCCTAGAGATTTTTCTTACTCCATAACGAGACCCATACGCCAAACACTGCAACCATACGCTAGCATAATCGTTCCGTGACCAATATGTGCAACTACGATTCGAGCCAGTCAAGGAAGTCGGGTGTAAAGTAGCTGATCACAATAGTCGCACCAGCTCTCAAAATGCCTTCTGTAGCCTCGAAAGCCATTGTCTTCAAATCAAAAACTCCAGCCTTCGCACCAGCATGAATCATAGCAAACTCTCCACTGACTTGATATGCGGCAATAGGCATGTTCTTGCCAATCTCCTTGGCATCACTGATAATGTCGAGATACTGACTGGCAGGTTTGACCATGATGATATCAGCACCTTCACCAATGTCTCGTTCGATAGCTCGGCGAGCAAGACCTCGTCCTCCAGGTGGCAATTGGTAGCATTTGCGGTCTCCAAACGATGGGACTGAGCCAGCGGCATCTCGGAATGGTCCATAGAGACACCCAGAGAACTTCGCGGCGTACGACATGAGAACCACTCTGTGTGCAATACCTTCCTCGATCAATTTCAACTTGATGGCTCGGATGCGGCCATCGTTCATGTCTGAAGGAGCAACACAGTGTGCGCCAGCTTGTGCGTATGCCATAGCGACATCTGAGATACGATCCACAGACAGCTCGTTGTTCAAACTTCCATCATCGCGCAAAATGCCACAGTGTCCGTGAGAAGTATATTCGCAAAGGCAGACGTCTGCGCAGATGAAGAGTTGTGGGAAACGTTGTCGCAGAAGACGAATGCTGGCGATGACTGGGCCCTTTGGATCATCGGCAGCAGTTCCCAGCGCATCCTTGACTCCTGTGGCAAGTGGTACACCGAATAAAATGACTGATCGCAGGCCCTTTCGAATGAGGGGCTCGAGGAAAGGGACAATCTTATTGATACCTCGACGGTGTTGGCCTGGGAGGGAGGGAATGAGGGTTTCTTCGTCGTCGTTGTCGGTAATGAAGAGGGGGAGAATAAGCATGGACTACCCGCAGAGTCAGAAATTGAGTTCTTATAATGTCAAACGAATTCACCTTTGTCAATTGTCTCTCAGCTTGCCACGAGCGGGCCAGAGGGTGGGAGTAGCCTCCATGAAGCTGGCTTGAAATGTCGCCAGAGATGCTGACACTTGTCGCAGAAGTGCTGGCGTAGGATCTAGCTCTTGAGACATGGGATCTAGTGTCGTCCATAGTCGACGCAGAGGAAGTGCCTCGAGCCATCTGTCTTCTTTGCTCGCTGGCGTTGCTGGGTGGGGTATCTCTGTATGAGAGATCTTGAACGAGACTTGAAAAAGACATCGTCAATTCAGATAATTGGGAGAGGATTTCAATAGTGTGGTCCGGTAGCAATTGATATCCACGAATGCAAAATCAAAGAGTGGAGAGGGAGAATTGCCGGAGGTTGATATTTGTTTCTGTCAGACTGGAAAAGTGGCGGATGGCTCTCACCGCGGAAGAAGGCTTGGTCCCACCAGCTCCGAGGCGCTTCAATTCCGAGAAATTTAGGCCCTTGCCACCGTCACTTTTTGGAAACCAAAGTTCTATGATTGGCTGCCCAATTAATGTAGGAATTATTATGAAAGCTAAATGTTCTTTCTCGATTGCACAATCTTCAGCTATTATTCTGGACATTCGCGACATTTTTATTTTTCTGACCTTTGCATCTGATGGCGTCCAGTGAAAACTTGCTTCTGTCACCCACCCTTGGAAACTACAAGAACGAATCATCGACCCTTGATACCAGCTTATTCCTCCATACTTGGCAACTAATGCCGATATTCTCGGAGTTGCTTTGGCTTCACTCGGGTTTCAACATTATTGGGGCCAAAACGCGAGCAGACCAACCCCTAAAAGCTTACGACACCATGTTGTACACCCTGTCCTCTCAAAGCGACTTTATTCGGATCGTTCTTACCTCCTTTTCCGTCCTGCTTCCCAAAAGCTGAGCTGTGGATGCAGGGCAGTGTGAGAAAGTCAGCCACAGATTGTGTCCATACTCTTTGATGTTGTGCTTTGGCTGCCATATAGCCATTTAATTGTGGACTTGATTTGACTTAATTGAATTTGTACTTGAAGACTTGATCGAGAAATGATTGTACTGCGATTGATCGTACATTGAAACTATCGAACCTAAATTTGAAGGGTTTGATGGTTGGGCTTACAGGCCGTTGGTCATTTCAAACCTACGGTAGTTGTTGTCCTCGTCCTGTCAAGAATTAATTTCGTCCTTGTCCCGGAGGCCTTCGTGATTGCTGCACATACCAGGTATTTCAGCCTTCGTTGTCATATTTGGCTCCATCGTGGAGCAGGCAAGCTTGGTATCATATATAATCTAGTCTTATAAATTGGTCGTCACCGCATCCCTTTAAACAGAGTGAATAATTTTCTATCGTGTTCTCGGAGAAGAGGGCAAGGCGAGCTCGGTGAACTCTATCTACGTTTTCAATGCTGCATCCACAGCAGAACGTCATTTAGATCGCGATCTTGTCTCGTGCTCAGTCAAGAGCTGCACGTGAACTAGATCTAGTTCGATAAATCCGACTAGAGGACCGATTCTAGCCCCATCTCGCAACAATGCGTATAGATTTAAATAAACACTTTGGCTTCCGTGAACTTTAACGATCTGAATTGAAGCTCTCGAGCTCCAAAAGGAATAGGCCGGTAAATTAGAGCACAACAGGTTTAAGCAAGTGACATAAGTCCATCCGCTCAAAAAGCGACTGAGTTGAGCCATAAAAAATACTAACTTATTAATAATTAGAACAAGTTTCGCGCTTGGGCATTTACCGCTGGGTTAAAAGCCCGGTGGTAAACGTTTGCCAGTTTGTTCTGTGAATTCTTTACCTTCTTGGTTTTGTTTTCTTCCATTTTTTGGCGCAGAGTTCAATGCACGCTCGGTTTTCGCAATTTCGCATTTGCAACCCAGAGTCACTTTTGCCTCAGACCTTAAATAAGCCAATTTACATGTACGTTAAGATTTACGAGAGTATAGTAACTTGCAAGTACAAGAGAACATCGGCTTTGAAATAGTTCTCGCTTCAATCTCGCCTCCTTTTCATCGCCTATTCGCTAAGCGAGCCGTCCAAAAAGTATTTCGACTTCTTCTGAAGTTGAACCGCTCCCCTCTACAGTATTCCTGACAGATAATCTTCCAGTTCGGTTCCGATCTCGGGAAGGTACCGCAAGTCCGACGCCTGGTTTCTCTTCGATTTCGTTCTCGCAGAACCCAGCACACAACTCCAACGCTGAAACAAAGAAAATCGATGGCATCCCAAACAAACACCACATCTCGCAAGATGGCGACAGAGTCAGAGATTCCACAAGGTAAGATGTGCATCTATAAATAGAAGCTGGAACAACAATCGTTGGTTGACCTTCAACTAGGCGACAAGGGAGGTATAAAGGTCACAGAGTCGATGGGTGAGGTTGCTCGTCCCAAGAAGAGTGGGCGTTCTCCATCAGTATTGAACACCAGCTAATCTTTTGCAGATAAAATCCAAGCAAAGCTGGAGGAGAAGAGCGAGAAGAGACCTGCGACCAAGTTGAAGAACGAAGCCGTCGAGAAGGGTGAGAAGATGTCAAGAATGGCGAAGAAGAAGGCGAAGCGCAGAGCTGCTGATGCGGAGAAGGCACGAGTGGACACGGTCATGGAGTAGTAGATGACATACTAGCATTGCTGCACTGAAATTGATACTATCGCTGTACGCGACCTTAAATCAATGCCAATGCAGACACTGTGGTATCCGACTACGTCTATCTAACTGTATCCAAAAGACCAACAAAAAGCTTCGAGTCAAGTTCCCCTTATCGCTTCCCCTCTCTGCAATTGATCCAAAAGACAGAAAGAGGCGAGCACACAAAAAAAACTTTGTGTCCTCGTAGGCTCCGAGTATTGAAGCGCGAGCTCTTATCACACCCCGCTCCCGCGAGGCTCAAAAATGGACAACCGGTGTTGTTCCTCAACTTCACCTTTACCAAATTAAGCTAAAAAGTATAAAAATGACACGAATGGAAAAACGACCAAAAACAAACTCTCGAGCGGATGCTCGAGAGAACAAAGACCTTCGATTCGGTTTTGCTTTTTTCGCAGCGACAACGAGTCATTTCGCCCTTCTTCCTCTTTCCTTGCCCTCCACATAGCAAGGTGAGTACGTTCCCTGGGGCGACTGGTGAATCAGTTAAAATGTCGGCCTCAGACGAGTTGTCGTTTTTTATTGTCGATACCGGAATTTTGCTTATCTAAATTTATATAGATCCAGAGCGGAGAGTGGAGTCTGGTGAGGGCAAAGGGGGGCCGTTACGCGAATGCACCACGGGAAAGGGGGACGGGGGCGAAGGAATTGGTTGCGTTAGGGGTTAGCGGATTGTGGTTTGCCTATCAATTTTGTGATGGCTGGTTGTTATTGAGAATTTCTGTATCTTCTATCGGAGTTACCCCTAGAACAAGTGGACATTTCTGAGAGCAAGCTTGATCTGGTGCATGAACTCTATTTCATGCTTGACGGCGATCTACTTTGTCGAAGAAGTGGTAGAGAGGTAGGATATCGCGGTCATCACAAGACAAGAAAATGGTTAGCAATAGTTGTAGTGTAGCGCTGTCGTGTCATTGAAAAAGCTTGTAGCTTCAAAATATAATTACAAGTCCATATCGTCTCTCGTGCCTTTATGCTGGGTATCGTAACAAAATAATCATACACTCCTTCTCCAATTCCATAACATGTCTAGTAGACACGATGGCTTCCCTTTCCATCAGTACCATGCATTCTTCGAGTACCAGCAGCCTATGAATGATTAGTCGATGCTCCGATCATATGTGTGTACAAGATTGCTTACCTTGAGACCAGGACGTCTGGTCAAGCTTCCCTTCAGCTTCATCATAGCTCCGCTAACCTTGTCGCCCATAGTTGCGTGTCTCTTGTGGTGCACAACAGGCTCATTGACTCTTGTGCTGCGTCCTCCCCAACCTGAACGGCGGGTTGTGCGAGTGTTGTGACCGTGTGCAACTGCTGCTGAGCGAGGCTCAACGGTGGTGGTAGTCTTGACAGTGCGGGTCTTGGCGTTGCGGCCTCTGAGTCTGGTCATAAGTGTTGGCTTGGTGGTGCGGGTCTCGACGAGTTGGTTGTTGCGGCGGGTATGCATCTTGAGAGCTTCGGTTGGTTTGGTGTTTGGATAGATAGTTTCCGTTGGTTCGTTGTTTGTAAGTGTAGTTGATGAGGATGTATTCGTTGATGGTGTATAACCTGGATGTGAAGCTATGAATGATGATAGTGTTCTTAGTGGTAATATGGTGTGAGGGAGAAACTCCAAGGTGATACTCATGGCTGTAGTTATAGATATCGGAAGGCGGGGTCGAACATTGGCTTCATATGCTGTCCCTGTTATCTTTATCATTTGATAGGAGGAGTTCCAGCCTCAAAACTGGTTTGGATATGGATTCCTGGTGATATGACGGGGACTGTCAATCTTCTCCCCTTGCAGACGTGGACCCTGAACATGGGGTAAATCATTGGGCTGTTCAGCAACCTGGGTTTAGACGTCATATTAGACCTAATACAGCCTCTTCACCAATCATGAAAACCAGAGCATTGAGGTGTGCGTGAACTGTCACGAGAGAGAAAACAGGCTGTGTGGCGTGACTGAAGCGAGCAAGGATCGATTGAAACTTGGCTGACGAATTGACGAACGGAGAGACTGTCAAAACTTGTTATTGGTACGTTTCGGAGTACTACCCGATGAGCCACATTGCCTCCACGAGCTCTGTGGCTGGAAAATTACGATTTCGTGAGGCTTGAACAGCGCAGATCGTTGTTGATGTTTTGGGCGCAGTTCAGCATGCGAGCATGACGCAGGAGGGCTACGTCATCGCAGTAGTACAAAGTTCCAAAGTATTCAGGAGATTCGCATCAATATGAAGTTTTCGTATTGTAGTGCGCATTGAAACAATCAAGAGCTTAACATCCTCTGCTGCCGACGAGTGTCAGAGTTCTGACAACAGGGGTGAGATGATTGTCCAGCTCATGTGCATCCTGAATCACGTGCCACTCGACACGTGCCAAAAATATAGACTCCTTTTCGCAGACTTTGACGCAGCAAAGCTTTAGCAATCCACAGCGACGTAGAAAGGCAAGAAGAATCTCATTAAATCTGGCCAATGGCCAACAGAGCAGTTCAAGTCTTAATTAATACATCGATTTGCTTAAACCTAACTATTCTAAACCTCCCCCCTTTCTAACAATATGCCGCAAACATCTTGCAAAGAATTAACACTACTTCAACCAGCTGAACGAAAGTATACATGAAGGAAATTTCCAAAAGCTTGACAGACCTAAGAGTCAAAACCTCTCCCGAGCGGCAACACGGCAGAGTTCTTCATCCTGAGATTGATATGGCCAAAGTCGGTGTACAATCAAGCAGGATTTGTAAAAAGCCGATATCAAAGATGAGAAGAACTCGAGCTGTAAAGACGAGCACCAAGACATCGCACACATGATTATTTGATAACCACCACTGTCAGGGACATGAATCGAGATCTAGAGCTGCTGACCGAAATTGGTATGAACCTCCACGTACTTTTGCTTCAAAAGTATTGCTATTCTTGAGAACTGGGTACAATTGAAGAGAAACTTCTCAATGTGCGGTACTCTTGAACTTTAAAATGCGAACGGACTCCACATTGCAGGTAATTGTGAGAAACGGGGAAGGAAGGATGAGCTGCAGTAGCGTGCATATGCCACCATGCAATCCGGCAAGCTGCCCCTCAACACCAAACGACTTCAACACAAAAATCCGTGACGTTTAGCGTAATTCTCAGCACTCAATACATCATTGCTGCAACCCAGCAGAAGAGATGGAACCCTCCACAGGTTAATGGCCTGAGCCAATCTGCTTCGAGCATCTATGCTCGGAGCAAACAGTCCTGGGTATTGCCACATGCCCAGACTGACGTTCTCGACATTAATTCTAGTCTTATGGTAAGGACGAAGTGATGTGTGAATTTGTTGAGGATTATATTTCCTCCTTTCTATTGAGAATCTTGAGAGTCCGATCAATATCTTCTTCAACTGAATATCTGACAAGTAGGGTTGTTCGATATGTCTTCCATCAAGGATACCATCAAGTCTGCCGTTGACCAGGACAAGGGTCCAGACTCCCAATTCGCTAAGGGTGCGTATATTCCATATCTATATCTCTCTGTATCATTACCAATTGTCTAATATCATACTTTACAGGCCATGAAGCTCCAACCTCCTTCCAAGACAGCGTTCCAGGCAAACAATATGAAATGCCAGGCCCAGATCCAGTCAACGACCAGCTCCCGACAGACGAAGGCGGCTACCAAATGTACAAATCTTCCGGAAAGCTCGCAGGAAAGAAGGCCTTGATCACTGGAGGCGACAGTGGTATCGGAAGAGCAATTGCAATTCTCTACGCCATGGAAGGTGCCGAGTCGACCATTGTCTATATTCCTGAAGAACAGAAAGACGCAGAGGAGACCCAGCAGCTGGTTCGAGAGAAAGGAGGAAAGGTCACTTTGATCTCAGCAGATCTGAGAAGTCAACAAGCATGCAAGAATATCGTCGAGAAGGCCATTGAAGCAATGGGAAAGATCAATATCCTTTGCTTGAACCACGGCACTCAAATGATGCGAGAAACCATTGCCGAACTTCCAGAGTAAGTTCTCCTTCCAAAGCAACATGTACTCTAGTCTGACAAGAGAAAGGGAACAATGGCTCGACACATTCGCCGTAAACATCCACCCCTTCTTCTTCATCTCCAAATACGCCCTCCCCCAAATGTCCCGCGGTGACACAATCGTAACCTGCGCCTCCGTAAACCCCTACATCGGCCGCCCCGACCTCCTAGACTATACATCCACAAAGGGCGCCATCGTAGCCTTCACCCGCGGTCTCGCCAACCAACTCGTCGAAAAAGGAATCCGAGTAAACTGTGTCTGTCCCGGCCCGGTCTGGACACCATTGATTCCGGCGACGATGAATAAGAAGGCTCAAGAGCAGTTTACGAGTCCGATGGGGAGACCTGGACAGCCGAGTGAGATTGCGGCTTGTTTTGTGTTTTTGGCGGGGCCGGATAGTAGTTTTATTTCTGGGCAGAGTTTGCATCCTAATGGTGGTGTTCAGGTTGGATCCTAGAGGTGGAGGATGGGTACTTGGAGGCTTGGGCAGAAAAGGGGCAGATGGCCGCTTAGCGAATTAACAGATTTCTAATGTACCTCATCTACTTAGGTACTGTCACTTCGAGAGCATCGCACGCGAACCACGGATTTTAAGTTTCATCTCGTCTCTGTCGGCATGTCACTTTTGTCTGAAGGAGACCGAAGGATAAGACAATGCCAAGGATCTTTGCAAGTCGCTTCAATGTCCGTGATAGAGAATTGGCCAGAATCACCCTGAGGTCTTGGTTTTAGAAAATGTCTTCAAAATTGAACTTGACAAACTAATCTCTTCTTCGCCAACAATGTCCCACCTTCATAGCGACAAATCGAATTCTAATGATGTTAATCTCTTGGTCCTTACTTCTAGACTACATCCCAACATCCAAAAGCAGCACTGAGGAGAGCGGAGATCAAGACTCGATGAAATTTTTTGCTATGGTATTCACATTCTGACTATCGCGCCCTTCAAGACAGTGACCAAAGAACTCCATATGAAGCTCTAGATCCCACTTACTATATACATTCCCGATTCCCAATCCTGAATCCCGAATCTAAGTGCTCTCTAAAGGCATAACTTCGTCACCTGTACCTCTTTACCCAGGAAAGCATTCGAACGCCAGAACGCTATGCCACCTTGAAAACAGAAAAGGGAATTGTAGCAATACATGGACAATGTCGAGCCCCTTGCTATTTATCAGCACCAAAATCGCCTATGCGAGCTTCTCCTTGCATTATCCCGGCACGCCTTACTCCAAACGCAGCAAGCTCTATAAACTTTTCACATCGTATTGGCAACTACAACTAGTAGCATACCGTTAAAGGCGCAAATCGCAATAAAAGCAATGGCAACCAACAACCTGTGTAACCAGCCGAGTTTTTGCTGTCGGCCTAGCACTGCACCGATGGCAGCCATGTTAAAGCAAAGACTGGCAACAATGCCAACGATGGCTCCGGCGTCAACCTCGACTCGGAGTTTCCTCTTCCCCGTAGCTACGAGGATTGCGGCAATTAAGAGGAACAACAAAGATGCTCCAAAACTTCCAAGCATGGTCTTGAAGAGCAATTTCTCTTTGGCTCGAGAGTGTCTCTGGTCGGTGACGCTTGGGAAAGTAGCATAATGTGTTGCGTACCCCGATGGGAAGTCGCTGGATGAAGCATATGCCCCATCATCGTCAGCATCCGTATCGATTGTGCTCCGCTGCTCGTTAAAAAAGCTCTCGTTTCTATTACCAAGAAGAGGCTGTCGTTCCCTTGGTGATGATGTTGGACTAAACCATTCTTTGACTTTCTCGAACGGTTTCTTTACCTCGGAGAAGAAGAACGCAAAAGCCTTAGAGCCTGGGAACGACTCCCCATCAGGATCTACGTAGATCGTGTATGCCTCTTCATTTGCTTCCACATCACTGCCATGATCATATTCATTCCAGTAACTCTGTTGTTGGACTTGTACTTGTGCGCTTGGCCTTCGCGATCCTCGTCGTGAAATCGAAGGAGAGGCAGGATATGTAGAATCTGGACTCGAGGCGCGGAGAGTAGCGAGAAGAGTGGTATATTGTGTGGTCAGCGGTTCGAAATCTCGACGCACAAAACTTTTGGGATTCCCCAATATTTCATCGTTGAACCGTTCTCCCAGGGCTCTGGACCCAGTCCATTTCTGCGGCACTTCGCATTAGCCTATGTGGAAGCATATCGCAGACCGATTACCCAAAAACATACCTTGTACTTCTTCAGGATCTTATGGAATGCCATTCGCTGAGCAGCAGTGAACCGCTGCAGGGCTCTAATGTCTTCGCCGCATCTACGCATTATTCAGTCCAAATTCTCTGACATTCTTGTGCTACTCGTACCTCTCTATCTGCAGATCATATTTCGCGAACTTCTCTCGTCGTTTCGACGACATCGCCTTGCCAACGGCAGCACTGTCGGCGCATCGTGCTAGCAGTCGGACCACGAGCTTCTGGAGATATTCTATCACAATGTTAGAGAGGCTAGTTATGATTTATCGCTACTACTCACGTAGTCGGCGGTAGACCTCGTCGGCCTTGCTCTTGACGAAGAGGTCGACCCGATCATGCTGATTTGATAGTTCGTTGAAGAATAACGCCTCGAATTTCTCCAATTGAGTATCTGCCTGCCCCGGTATCGCAATCGCCTGTGCCTGGTCCTTCGTCGTGTGTACTTTGATCAGGTTCTTTAGTTCATTGTAGTCGACGTTGTCTAGAATGAAATTAGTATCTGCGTCATTGGTCTCACGAGGAATGTTTCGACGCCATCCGACGTTGAGGAACGTGAAACTCACATGGCGCCCATTGTGGCACAGATTGCGCTTGAAAGGTTTCTCCGTACTTCATCCCTCAGTATTTGATTCTCGCAAATCTTCTCCAGCAGCTCGATGAATCCGTAGGCGTATGCCTTTCTTTATCGTCGACTCCGGATACCAGCGGAATGTCTCACCTGAACACGGAATTGTGTAAGGATAGACAATGACGACCAATAAATGGGTCAGCGAAGGATAGAAGGAGTTTTATGGATAGCAAAGGCCGCGCCAACGCGCCAAACCGCAGTCAGCAGGGAACTTTGGTCGAGAAGGTCGAGCAGTGATATGCTTTGCGGAGATCTGCAACCCAATTTTAATAACAGAGAAGCTGCTGCGATAGTCGGATAGAGCTTCGCTTCGTGCTTGGCAGCGTCGAGTTGCGATGTTTGAATTTCGACAGGAGTATAAAACAAGATAACGGATCCGCCGGATGATTCGAGACGTTTGGTGGTGAGGTGAGGTTCACGATGGAAGCTGCCCAAGCTACCGGTAACTAACCTTATATCAACGCTTTCAAAGGGCACTAAACAGAAGGGCCTAGGTCTTGCAGGGCAAAAAACTTCGTGAAGAGATATCACGCTCAATTGATAACGGATTACTTCCCCGAATCCACTGGAAGGCCGTATTTATGCTCCTCGGCGGGGAAGGGTCCAGTAGCAGTACAGTATCGACAAATGCACATGCGTCGTCTGCAAGTCTGCACGGGCCCGAAGAAATTTTGCGAAGGGCAGGGCTGCAGCCAGGATGGCGGCGTACCTGTGATTGGAGACGGGGTCCCGCAGGTGGGCGCCTTCGAGGGGTGTCTTTGCCGTGAGGTGGCTTATTGTGGCTGGAGACTGGAGGGGCAAAGTGCGTTCGACGACGTGCAGCATGCGATGTTCGGAGGTGGGGGCGTGTGGTGTTGAAGATATGGTGATACCGGGAAAAGCCTCAAAAGTATTCGAGATAGGGATGAAATTCAAGAACTTGGAGGTGGGAAGCGAGATCTTAAACTTAATACGCCCTGACAACGACCAGCTGAAATTGAGTTACTGCAACGGTACTCACCGTCGCCATTGCAGTGCAGTAGTTACACTTACGAGAAACGGCACTCGGATGGTCTCAAGCTATGCCTGTGCAAGGTAAGAGGATCTGCTCTGCGCACCCAGATACTTTCGCTAAAGCTTTCAACCGTTATGAAGGCGGGGAACATGGTGAGGATGGCGATATAGAACAGCAGTAAGAATAGTGTTGATCACATGTCATGTTGATGGTCTCACTCTTACATGCGTTGTCCATGAGGTGTTTTCAGACGATTCATGCCATGCCATGCTAAATACGCACCTCTTATCAACGTGCCGTCCTTGCTAGGTTCTGGGCTTCTCAAGATGTCACTGCTCGGCAGCTGGTCCTGGCTCTATCTATTTAGCCTGATCGGAGTGCCTCCGGACGAACAACAGTTCCTGACGTTCCTTGTTGAGAAGCTTCCCTGTCTGCATCTTCCATTCTTTGAATGATTCTTCAAGGTTATTGCGTAGACTCTGGTGATCATCGCATCTTATACAGCAGTACCGTACTTCGGTCTTTCAGAAGCGGCGTCTCGAGGACTATCATGTACAGCACAATGCCGATCAAAACTTTTCAACAGGTGTTGTGTATTGTAGTCTCTCGAGATTCAGACTTGCTATTGTACCTGGTTCTATCATTCCGATAATGTATCCCTTACGTTGGGATGCCGGTCTTCCGCCCCCGCTTCTCAGGCGTCTGCACAATGTCCATTTGAGTTCCAAACACTGATCCGGGTGTGTGTACGTCTTCTGATTCCCTATTGCGGATCTGCGAGCGTTATTGGCATCTGATTGTGGTCCTGGGTAACCTTGAGCTGCATTGAAGTATTGGTTGATAAGGTGCTGCAGAGTGAGACAGCTTGCAGCAGAAACAGCGAACCCTCACTGGTGCTCTGCTGTAGAGTCGGTGTAAAGGGCACCCGGACTTGCCTTCCTGGATTCATCGAGAGACGCTGTTGGGTTCCAAAGCGACGAGGTTGGAACGTTGAACCAGACAACGGTTACTCTTATGAGGCGTCTAAGAAACCCCACCTTCAAGCCACAATTCGATTGGTAGAAATGATATTGCAGAAGGATGGGAAATTCCCGGTCCATGGCGGCATTCTGTTCTTCGGCGCTTTACTTCCACTTCGTGGTGTGCCGATCGAATTGAGCTTCGAAAGTATTTCCAATCGCAAAAGTTTGAGTTCATCGTCGAGGCGGTCTCGATGTCAGGTCTCCAGAGCTGAAAGCAGTAATCCATCACGCGAGCACCTCTGAATCTTGTCCCACATACGGAGTAAACAGCGAAGCGCATGTATGTCTCACAATGTCCGACAGGGCAGCAGATAACGTGCCGCTACCTTTTCGGAACAAACGTTGGATTGATCCAATCAACGACGTTGGAAAGCATGTTCGAGGTTGGATCTGAGGGGATCTCATCACCGGCACCCGCGACCCGGACCCTTGATAATTTCGATGGAGGATGAGGTGCAGGTACCCTTGAAGTCCCATCCATGGGGACGAGAGTGGCTTCGATACGAAGACGGTCTCCGATGCTCAGTTTCTGTGAAACCTTCACGAGCTGCATTCTAGAGTTGTTAGAAAGAAACTTTACCTCTGTGATGAAAATACTGCAGTTACTCGGATGCGGACTATTCGTCAAGCCGAGAGGAAGTGCTCAAATTCAAAGACCAAGTCCCTGCGAAACTCTATCAGCAGAGTCAAATTCGAGGTGATCGGAACATATCTGGGAGAGCATCCGACGTTGCGAAAATCGGCTTGGCCTTGCTGCCAATCACGTGCAGATAAAGGTCTCGTTAAATCCTTATCGTATCAAAAATAAAATCTTCACGTCAAACTCTTTGACCGGAAGCAGCTGTAACCGCCAGCAGCAATGGCCAATCCTGGCAGCACCACATCCTCTAATACCTCGACCTCGCATACAATGACAGCCTTCCCTCCACCCTCAAAATCGAATCCATCCACCTCCAAGTTTTCAACCAGCAAGACAGCAATGGCAAACAGTTTATTAAACGCTCTAGCGCCAGAGAATAGACATGCCTTCATAGCACCAACGCCATCAATACCCGATGCCAGCTTAGCGTTTACGAAGGAGACATTAGACTCTTTTGCGGGGAAGTTGGGAGACGAGCAAGCGGAGAGATTGAAGAAGTCGAGGCGCAAGCGTAAACGGGGAGAATTCGTACACGATGAGGGCAAGGTCTTGAAGATTCGAAAGCTGCATATCGAGGGCTTCGAGGTCGAGCAGGTGTGGGAACAGGCTAGGAGAGTCATTGATGCATTGAGAGGAGATGCCGAGAGGGCGCTAGAAGAGTTTGGAGGAGACATTGGAGAGAGCGTGGAGGAACAGGAAGGAGGTGGCGGGGTCGAATTGCTGAAGTTTGATGAGGATGGATTTGAACTAGGTTCTGACGACGAAAGTGTAGAGGAGGATGAGGGAGATGCTGAAGGGACAGATAACGAAGAAGGTTCTGAGGTGGACCCGATAAGCTTTGCAGAAGATGGGGATGAAGAAGAGTTCGGTGAAGATTTGGAAGGTCAAGATGATTACGACAACGATGAGGAGGAGGAGGAGAAGGAGGAGGAAGCTGCTGGTGTCTTTGATGAAGACCCAAACGGACTGAACGATGGGTTCTTCTCGATCGATGAATTCAATAAGCAGACAGAGTTCCTCGAACAGCAAGACGCTGCTGCGGACCCGTACACGGGCGAGGCAAGTGACGAGGAGGATATCGACTGGGATGCTGACCCAATGGCTGTGTCAGCAAAGTCCGTGTCAAGTTCTAGACGGGCAAAGGCGATGGATGTTGATGACGAGGAAGACGATGAGGAGGACGATGAGGATGGACCAACCTTCGGAAACGTTGATCTGAATGCTCCTGAGGGTGACAGTGATGAAGGCGAAGGTGAAGGCAAGGGTGATGACGAGATGGACCAAGATTTAAATACTCCTGGCGACAACACAAATGATATTCTTTACAAGGACTTCTTTGAGCCTCCACCAAGGAAAGCTGGTAAGGGAGAGAGGCAGTCGAATTATCTGGAAAGACAAGCACGGAAAGCCAAGGCAGCTGAGCCCGAGGACGAAGCCGCCGAGATGGAACGTGCTGTGGCCGATGTTCGACGGGATCTGTTCGATGACCTGTCAGATCAGGATAATTCGGAAGACGCCCTCTCAGATGTTGATGCAGCAGATCCAAAATCACGAAAATCTGCACACGAGCGCCGACAAGCAAAGCTGGCTGAAGAGATCCGTCGCCTTGAAGCTGCATCGGTAGCCAAGCGACAATGGACTCTTGCTGGAGAAGCACGAGCTGTAGACCGACCCATGAACTCTTTATTGGAGGAAGATCTTGATTTCGAGCGTACCGGCAAGCCTGTACCAGAGATAACTGCTGAGATCAGTGAGAGCATCGAGGAGCTTATCAAGCGACGTATTCTGGCTCAAGAGTTCGATGAGGTCATTCGCCGCCGTCCTGATTCGATGAATACACCTGCAAATACACGCAGAGGCCTATTTGAACTTGATGATAGCAAGCCGCAACAGAGTCTTGCGGAAGTGTACGAAGAGGAGCATGTCAAGGCCACAAATCCAGACACATATGTCAGCAAGACCGACGAGAAGATGCGGAAGGAGGAGAAGGAAATAGAAGCTATGTGGAAGGACGTCAGTGCGAAGTTAAATGCTCTCAGCAGCTGGCATTACAAACCAAAACCTGCAGCCCCAAGCTTAACTGTCGTTTCGGATGTTGCAACAATCGCAATGGAGGATGCACAGCCCACGACAGCAAGTGGCATCAATGGCGGCGAGAGTATGCTTGCTCCTCAAGAGATCTACAAGGCTGGCAAGGAGAGGGATGCTATTGGGAAGGGAGAGGTGGTGCCGAAGAGTGGTGCTCCTGTTGCACGACAAGAAATGACCAGAGAACAGAAATTGAGGAGACGAAGAAGAGAAAAGGAGCGAATCAGGAAGCGTGGCGGTGAAGAAATCAACCAGAAAGCAGAGAGTAGGAAGTCAAGGCAGCGGAAGGAGACTTTTGGCGATCTCAAGAAGGGTGGTGTCAAAGTCATTGGAAAGAAGGGAGATATTAGGGACGTCGAAGGGAACAAGATCCGAGAATTAGCAACTGTCAATGGTGCAGGTGGGTTCAAGCTGTAATGATCACGGTTGCATCAATTGGAGTATTTTCGAAGCGCAGGTTTTTCCTACAAATGTGTTTGCTGATCAGTGATTGTTTGCAAATATGCTTCGTCTGAATTATCGTTGTGCTAGCTTGTCATTTTTGACAGCTCCGAGGCCCAATCATGAAGCAGTGTCAGCATCTTTGTTGCACTTCGCAGCATTGTTTCCGTAAATCCTCGGACTGTTTCTCCGAGACTTGAAACATCGAATCCCGAGTAAGCAAACTTTCTCGCTTGTGGGTTCAGGGGGTGGCTCTGCTTATGGTTTAATGTTGAGACCTTCACTTCTTCACTCGCAAAACTTCCTTTCAAGTAGACTGTAGTGGTCTAAAATCCATGCATGTATTCATTTGCTGCAAATCTATGGACATATGAGCAGCTATGTACAAGGGTACATAGGCAAGCAACCTCCTCGTAGCAATCAAGGGGAGGATGGGAAGTGCGATTCAATGCGATCCCTCAAGTCCGCTCGCAAACATTGGTAGTAAGTAGCTCCACAATGTGCGGCAAAAATCTTGTGTGTGTCACCCATGACCTTGATGACTCCCTCAACGAGTTGTCGGGCCTGATCGCTCTGGGGATGATTCCTATTTTCAGAAATTGTGGTTAGTCATTTCACTCATACGTCTGTGGGATATGGCACATGTCCTCGGAGTAGTAGGACATGCATATTTGCCACTTAGCTGCATGTTTCAGACTCTGAAGACAATCGTGAGAGACAACATTGCTCCTAAGAGCGGACTTACTCGAGCAATGCCACTCCTCCTTCTGCCAATCGACTATGCTCTATCGAAAATTTGGCGAGGAAACTTACTTGGCTGGCGGTATTGTTTTCGAGGAGCTGTTGCAACCTATCCAACTCAGCCTGGGCGATCCCCTTTGCATTCTCGTCCTCATCGGGTCCTCCGAATCCCATCCTAATGGCCGTATCCTTGTCGACGTATGCCGGACCACGAACGAAACTCAAATCAAAGTATCTCACTCCCAAATCGTCGATCGTGCTCTCAATCTCCCAGATGTTCTTAGCCTTTAGTCCGTCCCAAAGGTTAACTTCGCCCTGAATAAAGCTCAAAGAACCCAGGCACTCGATAACCCACTTTTGGCAGTCTCGAAAGCCATCGACCATCTCGCTAAGGTTCTGATTCTCGAGTGTTTGTTAGCATTCATCTGCTTCTGCTTTAGTCATTCCAGATCGAATGACAACCCGACCCCAGCATCTGTAGTTCTCGACTGTTAAGCGCGAGCGCATAAGCTTTGATTGCCCCTGAGAGTGTGGACGCTCAAGACTTACCATAAGCGTTCTCTCGAGCTAGGAACGCATATTTTGGAGGTTCATCGCCAGGCTTAACTGTGTTCTTGGTGACGGTGGTGGTGGTGGTGGCGGTGGCGGCATTGGATGTCTCTTCATCGACTGCCTTAACCCGAAGTCGGACGCCTTTCTTGGAATTTTGTCTGTAGAGGACTAGAACCCATGGGACGCGGTTATCGATACCAGATCGAGTAAAGGAAATGCATAGGTTGTAGTCTTTTAGTTTCGCCATGGCTGCTGGAGTCACCGTAGTAGACATCTTTGCGTCGATGAACGCTGTTGACAGTTGATGGCTCTTTGAAGATGTCGAAAGGTAAGAAACTTACGACAGACGAAGTACATATATATACTCCCTGAAGCGCAACCGTTCTCGGCTATTAGCGCAAGGCTCGCAAAGTTGAGGTGAATTGCTAAAGGAATGATTGGCTTTCTCCAAAGACGTCTTATATAGCCTTTTGACACCCTCAAATATATGGTATAGCAAGTACAGCAGAAATAGTACAAAGTTCTGGGCATCTTCTGCTAACATATTTAGATACAACTGAAAGAGAAAATTTGTGCTTTCTTGCCTTTGACGAACATCACCAAGAGATGTGATCCCAAATAGAGACACACTAAGACTATTAGACAAAACCTGCGGTCTCCAAACTTTTGGAGTACAGATAAGAGAGTCCTTGGAAGCCTCTTTGAGGACATTTCGGAGGACCTTCAATGAGACGTGAAAATGTTCCCAAGAGTTTGCAACAACGAACGGTTGGGAAAGCCGTAGTGACAGTCACTTATGTGAGCAGGTGGCAAGCACCTTGTCATCGTTGCAGAGACTGAAACATGCCATGATCCCGAATGCTATTCTAAAGTACGATATTACAGGCTTCTGCATGGTACAAATTCAAGTCGCTTAACTTCAGAGTTCGAGAGAGAAGAATTGACTAAGTCGGAGGAAGAGTGCAGTTGAGATTCGGATGCGACTGCCGAGTTTATGGAGCGGGGCTTACCAACATCTCGAGTGAGGTCATAGGTTTGCGGCGTTAAGAATCTAGCATTGTATCCTATTTGTAAGTTAAGCTCTATAATATTGATCTCCTTCTTTGCACTATATTGAATTCATTCTATTTTCTGTTGGTTTTATTTTTGGCACTATACAGAAACAATGGCAGCAAAAGGAGAATCGTACTACCCCGCATTCCCTCCTTCCATCAAACCCCATATCTCATCAGGTCTCTCCTTCCCTGAGGCCTGCGCTCACCATGTCACGAATACCTTTCATTCTTCTAAAGTTTACATTATTGTTTCCAATTCCATCAGTAAAACCGAGAACTTTACTCGACTGCAAGATGCTTTAGGTCATAAGATTGTGGGGGTGAGGAAAGGCATCAAACCACATACCCCCTGGGACGACATTGTCGAAATTGTAAAGGATATGCAACAGAAGGGAGTTGATTTAATCATCACTCTTGGTGCAGGAAGCCTTACCGACGGTGCAAAAATTATCAAATATGGACGTCTCTCGCACTTCAACAAACAGTCCATCTTACTGACACTGCCAGGCCCTTGCAAATAACGTCTCAAGTCTCGATGATCTTGCGAAGCTTACACCTGAAGCCAAAACAAAGGGTCTCAAGGCACCTCAACTTCCAGTCATCAATATTCCCACATCTCTTTCTGGAGGAGAATAGTACGTCTGCTTTTGCCTTCGCTTTGGAGATCCTCTGCCGTCAAACCCCTCGGAACAGTCTTTCGGGAGAGCTTGTCTCCTGTGCTCCTCGATATAAAGGCAGATCTCTTACTGATTTCTCTATAGCTCAACTATCGCTGGCGGAACTGACACTCGAAGCAATCACAAGGCTCTCTTCACTCATTCTGATATGGGGGCAGATCTCATCATTCTCGATCCATCTTTGAGTATCTCTACACCTGAAAGAATCTGGTTGTCTACTGGTATTCGGGCTGTCGATCATTGCGTTGAGGGTCTCTGCTCATTGTTTAAGAGTGATCCAGAAGCCGACAAAGGTTTCGCTAAAGGACTGGAACTCCTCGTTCCAAGCTTGTTAATTACCAAGAACGATTGGAATAATGAAGATGCGAGATTGAAGGAAATGTTGGGTGTAGTCGAGTCGATGAAAGGAATGAGTGTCGGTATTCCAATGGGAGGCTCGCACGGTATAGGTCATCAACTTGGTCCTCTTGGTGTGGGGCACGGAGAGACTTCATGCATCATGCTACCCGCGATCTTGAAGTATAATTTCAAGTACGGAGACGAGGAGGTCCAGAAACCACAGCAAAAAGTGTTGAAACTTCTCTGGGCAGAAGCACCAGTGGCTGAGTTGCTGAAGAAGAGAGGACTGACCAAGGAGAAGTCCGACGCGGGGGATGTTGTGGGTGCTGTCATTTCAGAACTTGGAATGCCAAGGACATTGAAAGATATTGGTGTTGGAAGGGATAAGCTGGATGCTTTGGCGGAGAATTGTTTGAAAGACCCGTGGTTGAAGACAAACCCAGTGCCATTGACGAAGAAGGAGCAAGTTCTTGAAGTTCTGGAAATGGTTGTCGGAGATGAAAAGAGCAACCTTTAAGCATGGATACGAATAAAGGAATTGAATAGTGGATTCGAGCCGGAAGGTGCGATTACTTTTTGGTTATGATGATTTATTTCGGTTTTGATCGATTGTTTTCGGTTTGTTGGACATTAGCTCCCACCAGTAATGGTCGTACGAAGCCTATCAAGTGAAGTGGCCTCCATGCTCCTGGAATCGATCGCTTTCATTAAGCGAGATCGAGAAGAGACTCCTTTTTAAATGTCTCAAGATGCGACAACAACGAGCTGGGTCTTCTCGAGCACGGCAACAGTAAGGAAACCGAGCCTTACAATCACGATCACACTAGAAGTTAGTGTGCTTTGATGGTCGGGTCATTGGAATGTCGAAGGCTGCCATTAGCCCTCTCGACTCCCCACCACCATTCGGCCACAGCCACCTCAGAACAATAACTCTTGGAACCTGGTACATTCACAAAGAAACAAACAATCTCGAGTGATCCTAGTGTTATTCTTTGCTCTCGGAATTGGGGCCTTTCTGGCGCTAGGTCGGTTAGTTGCCCAGATTTCGAAAAGGAAAAAACTAGGACATTCAGCACTTAGACTTCCCGTGAATCACAGAAAGATTTGCTGTGCATGCCCTGCCCTACGCCGCTCTGTCTGCCTAAGATAAGTCTTTCTCTTTCCGTTCCATATAATCAACACAGTTTCCCTCTCATCAAGTCCAAAGTCAGGCTGTACATCGAGTGCTTACCATCAAGGCCAAAATGAAAGCCGCAACAGTCACCGGCCAAATACCAGGCTGTACAACACTGCCCGTGGGCATATTACAAGACGAAAAGAACGAATCCTGCATCACGACAGAAAGAAAAGGGCAGATGAAACTCATTCAGACCTCAGGCACGATGTCCAGCCTCGTCTCGGACATTAACCCCTCAGACTCGACAAGCGATCTAGGCAGCACAACAACCGCGTGAGTCACTCCGGACCTTAATTTCCCCTGCACCACAAACTACTAATTCAAACCAGGAACACGGAAGATGCCCTCACACGAAAACCAGTGCAGCAAAGAAGATGGCAGAAATTGTTCCGTGAGCTGCCCACGGAACTGTGTCTAAATATCATGGCGCACTTGCACAAGGATCCTGTGTCGCAGGTCTGCCTGGGACTTGCGAGCAGATACTGGCATGATGTTTTCCATATGACGAAGGATGAGTTTTTGCCGGCTGGGACGAGAGAATATCCGATTAAGCCGTGGCCGCTGAACTTGGGTATGCAAATTTCGACTTGTGAAGAGTATACGTGGAAGGGGTGGTATCCGTGGTATGATCTTGATTGTTCCGAACCTTGGGCACAGATTATTCAGTGGAATAAGAGTCTAGGTGAGTTACTTCAGAATGAACGGTGGTTGTGGGGAGATTTGTGGTGCTGTGGAGGATGTTTGAAGTACAAGCCCGAGGAAGCATTCGCGAAGTCCGAGTACGAGAAGTCGATTGAAGCCAAAGGGTTGGAGGAAGATTGGCAAGTAACTGTCGAGAACGTCTGCGAAGGTATCACGCAGCAATGCCGAAGATGTAGAGCGAAAGCCATCCTGCTACATGTCGAGAAGCGGGATGAATGGAGAGAGAATCAGATTGTGGAAGAGGAGAGAACCAGTTTGGGCCTGAGAAAGTTGGACTGGCAGAATCTCATTGTTGATGGAGATCCATTGAGAGAAAAGATGACGGAACAAGAGTTTCTTGAGATTGTTGGAGGTTGTGAGGAGTGGAGCGAAGTGTTTGAGCAATTGGGTCTCTGATCGCGGACTGATCTGGAAATTTTGTATTTCGTTGTCTTGGGCAGTTTCCCCCTCAGTATGGATAGGCTGTGGGTCGAGCGCATTAGGGAGAATGAATATCTTTTGAAAGATGGGAGAGCGAATGCGGCTGTTGAGTAGGCTGTCATATCGAGAATTCTCCTCATGTCCCCTGCTGCGAGATGATGAATGCTACGAGAAGCTCCTTACTTTCCATTTTTGAATGCACAATATGTGCCATTTTGTTTTGCTTGGTGCCAATTCAAAGAAATGATAACATGGAGTAACGAGGAAAATACTGACGGCAGGTTCAGAGATGAAATCTGCGAATGGTACAATTCCTATAGTTCTGGCCAAAATACACTGAACACGAATTGCTTGATGCAATTTTGAGATGCCTTGAAGTAGATTGAGCTCACTCGAGCGTAGCTGCTGTCTATTGTACCTTCTAGACCCATCTTCCCTCTCGTACATGATTGGCACAAAGGCGATCCCACTTTACTCTTCGAGATACATCTCGCATGTGCTTCCATCCTACTCCGACGCTTCGCCGTCGGAAGCCTCCGGGTTTATCTTGGCATGCAGCGGTGATCAAAGAATTCTCAGCACACTTTTGCTCGAAGAACAAATGAATCAGGAGAGACATGTGGCAAGGGTCATGCATGTAACACTTGGTCTCGCCACTTCGGAAAATCATATCGATTGCTCAGTGGTATCCGATCTATCTCTACAACTGCCATGCTGTGGCCTCTATTGCGTTCGGAGAAGGTATTAGGAGGTAGGAGCTGCTGGTTTTCATCATTCATGGCCTTGTAATCCTCATTGCGCCCCAGTGCCCAGTTTCCTCAATGAAGAAAGAGAAACAATTGAAATCAAATGCCAACGCCAAGTCTATGCATTGCGAGTCATGATTGACCTTTGCATGCACATCATTTAGTGCTTTATCTTCCGTCGCTAATGCACGCTGAAATCCATTTCGATACAGAAAACTGTCGATCCTCCAGCCGATGCCATGTTTCGGGGTTCAAAACTTTCCTTCTGCATCCCACGTGATGATGATGACATCTTCAATGTCCTGAGGGAGTTGGAAGATTGAAATGAGAATCGTCTTGATGAACAGATGTGGTTCTCAATGGGTGACGACCGCATCGCTTTGGCTTGCTGGGCTTGCCTCGGTAGCAAGTCTCCTTCGCGCCATCCTTTGCCCGTAATCCGAAGTTCTGCTTCATAGCACAATACTCCAACTCCTCTGGCATCCAGGTCTTAATGTGCTGGTGAAGCTCGCAGCGATAGACACCGCATTGCTTACACTCCTGCTTTCCAACCACCTCCCAAGCGGACTCCAACTTATTGGGGCCCATTCGTCGAGTGTTGAGGGGCATCTTGGTACCGTGGATGGCGCGATAGACGACGTAGAGGTTGGGGTGGGCGAGGCCAAGACAGCAGGAGTCGATTTGGTCGAGATAGCTGAAGACTTCAAGTTGGAGTTCAGTAGGAAGGGTTGGTAAAGTGTGGCCTTGTTTCCGCTGAGGGAGGAGGGAAAGACGTCGGATCAAGTCTGGTGTGACCTCGAACTCCCAATCGTCTTCTTCTGGCGATGAGGTCATATCGGTCTCAGTACCACCGTGAGACTCCGAGTCCGAGGTGTTTGCTGAGGAGGTTGTCGAGGCAAACGAGACTGTGGGAGGACTAGGTCTCGTGACTGACATTCTGGTTGCGGAATGAAGGAATGGCGCAACAGCTGGGCCATGGACTTGGACACAGAGATTGGCGAAAAGGAGGCAAGTATGAGCCAGATTGAAGGCGCTCTGGAGATCGAGCTCCCCCACTATCTTGGCCACCATGTCCTGGGGCATGGAGAGAATTCTATGTGCGTCAGTGGCCGCCCCGATATCGCGAATACAACAGACTATGGTACTTACTGTCCACTCATTTTGGCTGAGTACGGCTTGTGGAAAGTCAGATGTAGTTGTACACTGGCGTGTTCGATGCGATGACGGGAATAGAGTATTTTGGGAGTCCAATTCGAGGTTGACGATTGTCTTGAAAAAAAGTAGTGGTTCAGGGTCGTGTCGTCTTTAATAGCGTCTTCTTTTAGTGCCGGTCTTTGAGTGGGTACGTACCGGTCAGTATCAGCTCAGGCGGTGAGCACCTGATATCTCCGTACCCCGAGTTTCTCCCTGTTCGCCTCTGGACTGGAACTCTGACTCTGAAGCCGCCAAGACTCTTCCAGATTTTCAACACGAGCTGAGATGTCAGGAGACGTCGACGAAATGTTTGCAATGTCACTTGATGGGATTATACAGTATTTCCCTCGAGTGCTTGCTGGCCGGGCCGTACCATACCGTACAATTCCTGCGAGGAGGGTTTCACACGCTTACACGCGGAAATCCTCAAATCACCAGTTGTTGCACTGACCTAGTACTCACGATAGGATAAATTACCAAACCACATCGTAGGGTGGACAAGGCGGGGACTTGCCGGCCTCCGTTCCTTGAAAGAGCAGATGCCACAATATGGAAATCCCACAATATAAAAGGCGACGCAACAGAAGAATAAGCAGATGAGAGAGACAGATACTGACGCAAAAGTCGAATGTCCCAGAGCATGAGAATGATTCCATGGTACTCGCACAGATCATTAGATATGCATGTAGACATGTAACAAGAGATGTACTGTACACCGGACAGGCCGATTGGGGTATACCAATCCCCAAGTCATGCAACCCTACCCCGCAATGTGATTCGTTTGTCGCGTTCCCGATTATTTCCTGCCTGCCTCGTCCTGCCTATATCGCGATCCAAATCACGCTTATTACCACATCCAAACCCTTGCTCTCCCCTCCCTCATACTTGAAGCTCCACATGCCATCCGTCTTCTCGTTCCAGTACGCTCCAGTTGCGCTGTGCATCCCTCTTCGACCAACATGCGGCTTTCCATCAGTTCCAGTAGCCTCGTTCTTTACATCGCTCGGTGTGACCGCTGCATCGGCTGATGGTTGGGAGTCTTGCGTGCCTTTCGATCGATTGAGGGAGGATGTAGGGACGAGGTGTTGGATGATGGTGCTATTGACTGCATATTTGTACGAAGGAGATCCGCCGGCAGGAGATGATTCGGAGATGAGGGAGCGTAGGATATTGTTCTGCGATTGTGCCAAGTCAGAAAGCTACTTGGAAAAGAGAGGAGAGAGACAAACAATGATCGTTGTATTCCAGGCTTCGGTCCTCGGGTGCTCGTAGAACTCAGCATTTCCCAACGCGCTCTGGCAAGCCTGTGAATCGTCTAAGCATGTATTTCGGAGTCTGGTTCCTCTTGAAAGCTTACATCGTTGGCGATTTGCTTTAGTCTCGTGTACGAGATGGGCTGTGGGGGGAAAGTCAACAAACAGTGCATGCGCAAGGTCGTAGGAGCAACGTACTGGAGTGGCAGATGAGGTAGCCATGATTTCTAATGTCCTCGACAGTTTGGAACAATATGGAACCGTCAAAACAAGCTTGCGAGGGTCGAAGAAGAGAGATTACGGTCGCGGTCTGGAAAACCACTCAGTCAAGCCAAGATGGTTCCCATCACGGGATTTTGCATTAGTCTCAAAAGCTGGGGGAACCAGTCTAACCTAAACAGGCTTTTAGCTCCAGTTCTGAGAGTAAACTTCAATTGGCCTAGCAACCTTTTCTTCTTCTTCACTCTCCAAGTCATTGACCTATGATATCACAAAGATTCGCACGTGTCTGCCCCGCCCTGTTCTTTCTTCATCAGACAAAAGCTTTCAGTACAACCTAGCTCAGACCTCAAAACTTTCCGTTTTGCAGTATTGAAAATTGCCCCTCCCTTTCGACAGCTCCTTAGAAGCTTGAACCGAGCACACAAGCTTTTATCTCTCGAAGAAGGCCATCGACGACCTCAATCTCTCGAGTAATACCAGCCAATCGTCGACTCCAGGGATTCACATTATCCGTGCATACTAAAGGTTGTACAAGATGTCTAGCCAACCTCTTCTCCAGACAGCTCCAGGTACGTCGAGCTCCCAACTCTGGTCAATTGAAAAGGTGTTCTACCCTCAATTGAGGGCCCAAATCAGGATTCAGGATCTGTTTCTAACATTCATTGTCTACAGGCAAGAGAATCGCTCTCCCTACCCGTGTCGAGCCCAAAGTCTTCTTCGCAAACGAGAGAACTTTCCTATCATGGCTCAATTTCAGCGTCATTATCGGTGCCCTCTCAGTCGGCATGCTGAACTTCAGTGATAAGATCGGCTACATCTCAGCATGTGTCTTTGGACTGGTCGCTATCTTCTGCGGAGGCTACGCACTATATACCTATCACTGGAGAGCGAAGTCGATAAGACAGAGGGGACAAGCTGGATTTGACGACAAGTTTGGCCCAACTTTCCTTGCCATTTGCCTGCTCGGTGCTATCGTCTTCAACTTCATCATTCGAGGCGTTATGTTGTACCGAGATTGAAGGGGCATTCGATTGTGGATATGTAATTGTACATGAGGTGCACAACGTTGAGAAAACTTGTACATGGCGGTTCGGCAGGTCAAAATTGTCTATAGGTGGGACATTGGCGTTTGGGGATAATGATATGACGGAAGCATGTCACAACAGCTTTACTACAGTATGGAGCATATTTTGCAAGCGGGTTTGGTAGATGCGAATCGATGGGATCGGGGAAGGAAGCATTGTAATTGTGGGCATCTCAAACAAAGGCTTTCAGAAAAACCTGGCCTGCGTGCCTCCACCTCTGCCCCACCAAGTGACATCGAGGCTTGGACAATCTATGTCCCTTGCTTCGACAAGCACTCAATCCTTCTGACTGACATCCTCTCTGACTCCAGCACTGCACTACCTCCAAAGTTCACCAGGTTTGAGAGCACAATTTACAGCCTTCCAATGTCCGATGACACACCTAACTTCTAGCCACTCAGAATGCCGGTTCGTAATCCCTAGAAAGCGACCCCCTGATGTCGGTATCTTCACATTTGCCGCCATCCCCCCCCCGCCGATAGCCATTCGAATTTGCTCCCATATCTTTCTTATACAACATGCACAGTGTAGCCGACCTCAGACAAGCATGCATGATATCTGCTAGTCAAGTCTTGCTAGATATTGGATCCTCTATACGGAAGGGCAATTACCGTTGAGGTAATTCTAGTCCGTTTGTTTGCTCACTGTGGGAAGAGTTAGTAGAATACTTCCCTAATTACTAGCCCTGACACCAGAATGAAGACATACCCATATTCCTTCCGTAAACCCTCAATCCGTACCCGTGACAAGTAGATAGTCATAACAGGCACAGCTCGTACCTTCGGCTTCCCCTCGAGCGCCCTCTCGAAAGGAGTCTTCATAGTCTCAAAAGCTTCCTCGTCACTCTCGGCTTCATCCTCATCTTCAGGATCACCCGTTGTCCCATCCATATTCTCCGTATCTTTAGCCTTTGCCTTGCCATTGCTATTATCCTTCGTGGATACTTGCTTCTGCTCCTCCATAATCTGCCCAACCTTATTATATTGATACCACTTCCCACCCACCCCATCCTTGCCCGCGATCTCCCTCTTCACAATCTCAGCAATGGAAATCATCTTCGTAGCAGCTTTTGATTTCGCATGCAGCATGACAATAGCTGGTTTCGTGGGGACGGGGTACACTGAGAGGAGGGATAGTGTGCGAGTGACTTTCTGCTGGATTTGAGAGGAGGAGAGTATGCTCATAGTCGTTACTTCGTGGAATTTTGCAAGCTCGATATCGAGAGATGTGCTGGTTAGGTTTGGAGATACTGTATTGTTTGGATTGTTCATCGTTGACTGAGCTTCAGGTTCGAGTTGCGCAGATTCGTCCTCCTCCTCGACATTCATCGCATCGTCTTCTACATCTTTATTGTCTCCATATCCATCCTCATTAGCAGGCTGTAGTACCGATCTCTCATCATCCGCCGATGTCTTCGCTCTCTTCGCAGATTTCGACGCTTTTAGAGTTTCATGCTTTCGCTTCTTATTCTCCTTGTTGAGTTTTCGTCCTTCTGCTGTTTTCATGTTCTCTCGAAATTCGCGGCCTGCTGGCCCGCGCCGAGCTTTGGCTTTTGTGCGTGCCATTGTTTGTTGTTGGTTCGAGGTGTTGAGGGGAAAAAGGTGTAGGGAGTTTTTTGAGGTTGTTGGTTCGTAAGGGGAGGCTGTGGTTCAGCCTTGTGAGGGCTGTCTCACTTAGCGGAGGATTCAGGGGGTCCATTCTTCGCTCTTTTTGGTGATGATCTTTCCTTCCTATTTCTGTTGTTGAGTGTCAAGTTGTATTTTCTGAGCATCACGGATTGCGTTCCGTGCATTAAAAGATCACATAATTTCAAGATACGAGGCACTCTACCCTCTGCTAAGTTTGATGTTTCCTGAGCAAATCTAGAATATCTTCATGATCACCAATTTTCATGCAAAACGGACACTTCTCATCCTTCCAATTACCTCTCCGTCGCAGCCTCCGCCTCACATTTGTACCATGTTTCTTCTTCGGGGTCTCCTTCTATCACTCCTCCAGCTCTAGGTTCTGAAAGCGGCAGAGGATGAACAGAATATTCTCTCAACTCCTCAATTGCAATGGCTTCTTCCCTGGAGTAGAACCTCTCTCTCAGCTTAGAGACACAAGATTTCGCCTCTTTGCGGATAGAGTTTACTCTATTGTTGAGCGCCACATAGTCTACCTCGACATTGTTGACATTGTTGATCATGTAGTCTTTAAGTGGTTTGACAAAATCATATCGAATGGCTCTGTCCGTCGAAGCAGAGTCTTCCTTACTGCATCTATGTGATGCTGTCAGTCAACATACACAAAGTTCACATGTGTCCTAAGAAGTTGCCTAGATAGATGCAGACTTACCTGGCAGGGCCACAATTTCTGCACCCTCCCTTATTTTGACTTCTAGGTTAGCTACTGAAATGATGCTTTCCCTCTCTGCTCTCAATATTAAGTTTCTGTCTTGCAGCTGGGGTGTAGAAGATATCTACAGGACAGCCAACTATGCCATGGAGATCCTCGTATGCGTAAGCTCTGCGAGGACACGCTCCAAGGCAAATGCCCGTTCCCTGAGACTGACGTTCTTTTCTGGTGTGAGATAATATTAGTGGTGCCCACATCTGGCCGTCTCGTGGAGACACAGACACACACGCCTATGGTCTCGTTTGATGTCTTTGAAAGAATCGAGATATCTGATAGCCTTGTTTGTTGATATTTCCTCGTACTTGGATGATCTATGAGCTGGGAGGTGAAAGGGATAAGCCGTGAAATACCTGCCATACCTTTTCAACTTTGCGATTCCACTCAGGAAAAAGAGGTTGGCGACTGCATGCGCAGAGGTGCTTTTGTTAGCGGTAGCCATCAGCATAATACTTCATGCCAATAATACTGAGACTGTGATCGCGATTGCAGCGTATGCGGCAGTATTGGTGGTACTCGTTGGAACCGGCGGTAGCGGTAAGTCATCGACTGGTCCTTGAGAAAAGCCATTGCCGAAGAGTGTAGAAGACTGCGAATATATGCGGAAACAGAACATAAACTGCATTTCTTCCCATATATTCTATCAAGATAACTCTGCTCCATAAATCTCCCCCTGCTCTCTCTCAAGTTGCTCAAGTACACAAACAACATGTTCATAAAATGCTCTTTGAAGATTCGCACTCGAGAGATCATCTTCGCCAGTTCCAAAGTCACAGTTCAGACACTTATAAACAATGACCTTATACGGAATACCTGTCTTTGCACTCATGAAATTCTTACACACTTTGCGAATGAGATTATAGTGTCTCTGATTGCTGGAATGTGACCCCGATGATCTGAACTGAACATGTAGATCCTCAATGGACGTTTGGTACCCGATCTCAAACAGAAGCAATGCGAGCGCGAAGAGATGCGGATTTCGAGGGCTGAACGCATCTTCATCCGAGTTCCGATCCGAGTTCTGATATGGATTTGTCTTGAGTTATCTGTTTCCGATCTGGACTTTAAGGTGAGGGTCTGCTATGGAAGGCCGTTGCTGAGTGCTTTTCAAGTCATTGCCGAAGAATATTACATCTTCACTTTGCCAAGGCCTTCTCATGACTGGAGTCGGATGGTAATGAAGTACTGCTTCCGAAAGCTGTCTTGCCAGCCTGAACTTTTCGTACAAGTTCAGGTCTCCTAAGGGTGACTGACGGACGCCCGGGGATATGAGGTGGGAAAGCGACATCGGATCAGACCGAGGAGTCGAGAGCTGCTCAGGTGTGAAATACAGATGGTGCCGATACTTAGAATCCGACTCGAGAAATCCGAGGCACTTTTCATCTTCTGAAGTGGAGATCTTTTCTTCAACTTGCTGCCGTAGTTGGTGGCAAATTTTGCGGTGCGTAGAAAGATCGAGAGGTGAAGATTCGATGTTCTGAGTTGCCTCGAACTTGATGTCTTCAGACCACAACGGACATTGCCAACCCGAGCTTCGTTGAATACGAACACGAGACACCCTTTCGACATGTATGGAACGTTGCTGGATATTTTGAGTTCCAAAAAGATTTGGTAAATTCGGGTTTGAGGCGGGAAATTGAGCTGAAGATGTACGCGAAGAGTATTTTTGTTCGATAGATATCGACTTGGACATAGACTCGATGACAATCCAGGTCGGGCTTTCATACTCTGCTGAATGAAGTCCCAAATTGAAGCGAATCCCTGACGCCTTTAGAGGACGATGTGTGTCTAGCCGTACATGCAACGAATGTTCATCATGACAATCACAGGCTTTGCTAAGTGCTTCATACAGCTCCTTGGAAGCTTCCTGGATAGTCTGATATTCGCAGGTTTTGGCAGAGCCAACACCCTCCTTCCTTCTTAGCGTAGCGTGTGCAGTAGATAGTTTTATGGACTCTCTGATCTGACTCGAGATCTCCACGAAGAGGTGCCTCTGGCTCTCTAGTTCGTGTAGCTTTTCCTGAACTCGTGAAGCTCCGAATGAATACCTGAGTTTGCTAACCTTAGGTCGCCAATAGCCATGATGGGAATGACTAGTCTGCGGGAATGATGAGATTAGTTTACCGCAGCACGAAGAGGTTTGTCCGGCCCCAGATTAATTTTGGCGGTGGATAAGTATGACCCACCTGGGATTTGTTCGTGACTTCCTTGTCAAGAATTCCGTATGCTTGGCAGAGAGTCTCGATTTCAACAACTTCCTTCCGAATGTCCTCAACCACTTTGCTGAAATGGCCTTCATAACCAGCCATGTACTCAGTGAGGGTATCATTGAGCTCTTTGTCAGTCCATGCCGCATGTTTGACGTCTGCCACCATCTGGCCTGCAAGCGATGCGCTCAACGTCGCTTGGAGCAAAAGTTTGCATTCCGCGATGAAGATGGCTTTCTCTACACTGAGTTTTTGTTGCACCTTGACGGATTCTAGTGCGAAGTTCTTGTAATGTCTAACTGGACGGCAAACATTCTCATAGTCCTCGATCGCTGATACAATGAGGGGTAGCACCCCTAAGACGAGTCCTAGAGCTGCAAGTTCCGCCATGCCATATCAACTAAGTATGGTCCAACGTCCTTGGCATATATGAGTTCAAGTCCCATTGGATTATGGCGTTTGAGAGAGAGAGGTTTCTTTTGCTATATGATTTTGTTGGAGCTCAGCGGCTGACAAGCCACACCGTCCCAATCGGGCTAGCTACTATAATTCGAACGTCGAACCCATACATTTGCCCCTCTTCCATAGAACTTTTTCTCGCGTTCTTACTTCTTGAGCACTTTTGCAAAGCTTCGATGTCGTTTTCTTCGTTAACGTGTCCTTGCACTCACAAGACTCCGAGTTTTGAAGCAACGCCAAGACCCATCATTTAGGTCTGCTAGCCATCAAACTAGCTAGTGCAACCCGTTGTTGCCTCTCTCCCTATCGTTGGCAGGAAGAGCGTGCAATCTTTCGTCGCGGATAGTGGAACTCTAGACTTTAAAGGAACATGCTAAGGGTAGCCGCAAAGCCATATTTTCTTGGTGCGGTCTGGCTCTTTGAGCGTGATTCAAGGACCCGTCCCGCCCGTGCCGAGCAGCTCTGACGGCTTGAGGAGACGTCGGAACCAACCCAACAACCGATACGTCTTAGTACATGCGGCGTGTAAGGCTGTTTGCTGCGGCTGCAGCCAGCACTACATTGGTATGGAATCACAGAGGGCGAACGCCAGGCAAGAATTTGGAGATCTTGGACTCAGCAGAGAATGTCGGTCTCCAGAACTCGACTGCAGAACCTTGGGATGGGAAGAGTCCGAATCTCTTCGGTAATCATCCCAGGATCAACAGGCGAACAAGTTTTGCTGGTTCCGTCGCTTCTACAGATTCTACGATGTCAATAATGGCATACGTTAAAAGCCTTCAAGTCAGGATCCGGCCGAGCAGTGAGAGGGATCTATTTTATGCGTACTCGCCCAGAAATAATGCCTCTGTCGAACAACCCACAAGTCTGAACACCATCGACCCTTTTGACCTTGGTAGCTTCATCCAAGCGCAAGATCAGGAGCTTGACGCTACAATCAGGCTCGAAAGCAAAGTAGGCCTTGAGATGAACAAAGCCGGCGACGGAGACATCATCTCAACAGAAATCGAGGAAATCCATTCCATGCCTGAAGTCACTGAAAGACTTGGTACGCTAGAGCTCAGCAACGGAAATCTAGGCACCATCTTATATCATCAAACCACAATACTGTTCAAAAGTTTGGCACCCCTCATAGCAAGGTCTCCCGAGTTGAAAATCTCGTCTCGTGTTCTACTGGAGGACTTAGGTAGGCTTCATCTTTGGGAAGCCACGTTCGAGGATGGAGAATTGAATACGATTCTGGCAGAGTCTGAAGCAATCCAAACTACTGTCATCGACCTGACATTCGCATTGAGCAGGATCCTAGTTGAATGTAAGTCAAGCAAATAGAACCGTACCAAACAAGACTAACTTCCTCTAGATGTCTTGCCGGCTCTTGGCCAAACTTACACTGACCCAAAAGTGGATGAACAGATCAAGGCTTTGACGAACCTTCTGCAGCGCACTGAACAGCATGATTCACCATCAGGCGATGATGAAAGGACAAATGACCCCGAATATAGTGTCGAGGACGCAGCCTTTCTCATTCGGTCTAGTGTGGACTGTTTGATGGAACTATTACCATCTATGGAGAGAATACTAGCCTCATTGGAATGACCTGTCCTCTATCGGAACTTGTAGACACTTCTGAAGAGAAAATTTTGCTGAGGAAAGCACAAGGAGTTTCCCTGGAGCTCCATAATTTGGAAGCAAATACAGTTTCCGCAACGACCGACTAGCCAACATACTTTGTGTGATGACAAGCAAGCATTTGCAGCCACTGATCTCCCGCAGATCCAAACTATTTAGAACGTGGGGAGGTGCGCGGAGGGTAGCCTCACACAGCGCCGAAGCCTTGTCACATGTCGAGAGAGAAGAATAAATGTCTCACCCTACAGACACACATTTTCGGAACATGATATGATATGGTGGGGACCTAATATCAGGCAGAACAGACGTGGAGAAGCTGTCACAGTTGCCCCTCGTCTTCCATGCGCGTGGGGTCATTTTCGGCGTGGCAGCGTCTGTGGTTTCATCGACAGCCTCGGAAGATTTATTTGACAAAGACAAAAAGTAAGGCGCATGATCATATTCCTTCTGGCAGGATATCCGCTTGTGATGCTTCCTGGCCTTTTTACTTACTCATCAGGGACTTCTTGCCTTATCACGAACATATCAACGACCCACCACCAGCAGCTGGAACGAGTAACGAATACGTTGTGCAAGGCAAGGCAGTCTCGTAATTATGGCTCCACGGCGAGACGGCTGCGTGCACACCTCGCCCACAGCCTGCTCAATCAACACACGTCAAGCCTGTGCAAGGATGCGCACCAAGGATTGTCTCAGGTTCTGGGCGTTGACTGGAGGCGCTTTCATGGGGCAGCGAACGAAACTACAGTAACGCACGCGCAAGTGTACCTGTATGAAAGATGTGCCTCCTATTCGAGGACCGAACTGGGAATCTTTGAGCTGACTTCCGCGCGGCCTGGGTTCCTTTGCAATGAGCTCTGGATCTCACTCGTTCAGGGCAGCACTCGCACGCAGAGGAGCGAGCCGGCAGGATGGAGACCGGTCTCCGAAACCCGCTACCCACCTGAAAGAAGGATGTCAGCACTCTGCGTACCTGTACAGTAGAGTCCACGATCTCTTGATCTGCTTGGATCGGGTTGGAGCACCACTCGGGAGTCAGCATGATATGACATGACAGACACTTGACCTGGATGCCATTCTCATTTTCATTTTCATCCTCATCGATGTTTTCCTCCCCTTCCTTCCAACATCCAACATCCAACATCCAACATCCAACACAACCACTCAGATGTGTGATATTGGTATCGTCTGTGGTGAGGACATCTGCATTGTCCGGGCATGATGCCCAGGCCGTACGGATCCGCATCCACTGGGGCGGCCACCACGGCAGACCCGGCCTTCCAAAGCGAGGTCTTGTCGAATATAGCGTGGCCAATCATGGATGCGCTGCTCTATTTGAAGCGACGCCTCCACTTTCAACCTTGTCCTGTCTGCGTTAGTGCATGCATGGGGGCCTTGCTCACCCATTAAATTTAGCGTGTGGAATGAGCAGCCCACTCGCACCCGCCAGAACTTGCGCTCCTCTCCTCTCCTCTCCTCAGCAGCGGCCTGTTGCTCCCATTTCACCACCAAATCCAACCTTCACCCTTCACTCCCTTCCTTCCTTCCTACCACCACCACCACGCCCAAACACCCTTTCTTGAAGCTTATGAAAAGCACTTTCCGTTTTATTTAATACCTTCGAATCTTCCTACTTCCTGTTGTAATTCACGACTCTTTTTCTCCTTATCGACCGCCCGTCTTTCGCGTCATCAACGCCAACGTAACCTACCCGTCCGTCGCAACGACAACATCTCCCCTACCACTCGCCACACACCGGCCAACTCTTCTTCGCTACGTTCTTTTCACGATAATTCATTTTCGCGACGCGACTGTAATTCAACGACCTTCTTGTACACACTTTTATCACGACTGTAGGATTGTTGGGGTTGTTCTTTGGGTCGATTTTAAGGGGTCTCGTATCGACGTCAGCGAAACCCGCCGGCCGCGCTAGCGAATATCGCCATCTTTGCGACAATAGCACCACCACCACCGCCACTCCCACGAAACCCATGACTGCGCGATAAGAGTCATTAATCTGTGGAATCCTCACTCCTTCAACCAACGCGCCTGGTCGCGCCACGCATCAACGCACTTCAAGGCTACGAAACCCGTATGCGAATGTTCGGATCATTTACTTGGCTCTCCGAATCTAGGGGTTGCGACAAGGTGGTAGATGGAGTGGCAGAACACAAGATGGCGCATGCCATACCCGTGGTCGAGATGCGTTCTGACTCTTTGCCAAAGCGAAAGAGAGAGGATGACGGGCCTACGGTGTTAGCACATGGAGATACACTAGACGCGAAGCGAAGGAAGGTCAATACTGTGTTGGACGACCGGACAGCTGTGCCCGACCTCGAGAGTGTTCAGGCTGGAGTAGATGGGAGACAGAAAACTGCGGCAACTATCGATCCGAGTCGGATATATGATGTTATAGAGTCTCAGTTCAGTCTTGAGATTCTGTTGAAGCACAAAGAGCTACGCCTGATCAACCAAGAGCTCGCCAAATGTCAAGTCGCATTGGAGCAGCTTCGTCGTTGTCACTTGATTCCTTATCCAGTCTCTCAGGGTACTTCCACCTCGATGCTCAACATCAGCAGCGGGAAAGGCTCAGTCCTTGGTCAGAAAGAGAAAGTACCGCAATGGGCTGCACCTTTTGGGGTCACTGATGGTCCCTACTCAAGACATTATGCCAAGTGGCTCATTCCGGATCCCAGTTTCGATGGAGTGGAGGTTGAGTGGCAACGAAGTCTTGATCAATCACGTGCCGGGAAAACAGTACCGGAGGGTCGTGCAACGAGACACAGCATTGCTGAAGGAACGCCTGCTAGCAAATCGAGATCTCAAAGAGGCTCTACTTCGCAAAAGTTTCAAGCTCTTCCTAGCGGCTACGCTCAACCAAAAGAGAAGGCTGGTCCTTGTATTCTCAAGCGTGGAGATGGTCAATGGGTTAAGCTTGTCTGTCCTGAATGTCACCGAGACAACTTTTCTAGCACTCAAGGCTTCATCAATCACTGTCGTATTGCTCACAAGATCGAATTCAAGAGTCACGAAGAAGCTGCAGTTGCAAGTGGACAGGCTATCGAACTTGACGAGGTCGGTGGTATCGTTGGCGAGGAGAAGAGTCCAACGACGAACAATCTTGTCCATCCGTTGATTCGAAGCGCTCCGCCAGAAAAAGAAGCGTTCGCTGCACTTCTATCTCACATTGAAACTTCAAGGAAATTGTTCTTAGAAGGCAGACTTCCTGGTGTGACTTCAATACCGACCAGCGCGACCTCATCGCCAGTCAAGGTCGCTAGAACGCCAGCTATGCCGAGTCACAACTTTGTTCCGTCGTCTTTCACACCGCATCTTTCGGAGCTCATGCGCAGCAAGGGCTTTGGGGGTAATCTGGATGAGGCCGTTGGTGAAGCTAAGCAGAAGGTCGACTTGGACGAGTTGTCATCACAGGATGAGGATTCTGAAGCAGAGCCAGAAACCACTCGACGGGCTATCGGAGGGCTTGATGGCGCAGATTCACCACTTCCACCCATGCGCATGCCGGCTCGAGCTGGTGTGTTACCAGCACCTCTTGGTCGGCCCAGCAGCAGCAAAGGTATAGATGTCAGAAATCCTCGACAACCAGCTTTGAGTGGCATATCACCAAGATTATGTCATGCCATACCGGTCATCAACACAAACTCTTCTACGAACTGCTCTGAGCCTTCAGGTCTGGCACACTCTCACCCTGAGCATTCTCCCGAGTCTCGAGTGGTTGATGTTGATGTGGACATGCTCGATGGACCCTCGCTACTTGACCTGAGCCCGAACACCGTTGCAAGTAACAACGCACCTAGCTTAGTCAGTGATGATGGCGAGTACGACGAAGGTGATGATGCGGAGAGTGCTGCCTCTGAGGATGAGGATGATGATAGCGTGGCGGAGATCCAATTCGAGGACGACGGAGACAAGGTGGTTCCCAGGACGATCATGAGGAATCGGTCGGGAAGTGGAAGCGATGCGATGCGACTCAAGAAAGAGGACAAGCACAAACACGTCACTTTTGTCAGTCCTGTGAAGGATGTCACTAGAGAGAGGAAAGGTCGAAAGATTTAAAGCGCGACTCGATGATGAGTATTTGTAACCAAAAATTAGTGAAGAAGTATGAGTATAGCGATGTTTGATTCTGCGCTTCGTGCTAAGCGCTGCTGTTGCATACGGAGGACCTAGAAACCTTTCTCTTCTATAGAATTGTTGTATGATAGAATACCAATATTACGATTCACACCCAATCATCTTGCATCGATCTGAATGTGTCAGATATCGGGGACTATCTCCACTCCATAAGTCCTAGTATTTTCTTCGTACAAAGAATCTTCAGAACATGATTTTGAATGTACCTGGTACCGGTACCCAAGACAATTTCAGACTTTTGAAGTTGGAAAGTAGTGTTCCAGCTGGACGAACCTACTACTATCAAATCATAGCCATATATGATGCACTCGAATAACTTTGTAACATATTTTTCAATGTACCAAATCTCTAGGACATTTCTTGAACGTGGCTCACTGTCTTGAACGCCAATAATTTTGACTTTACCATCTCATAGGAAAATATCAGAATTGTCGCATGCTAAAAACACTAACGTTACGCTCCATCAATCCACACACATCACATCGTAGCACAAAACTTACAATGCAATTATCTCACTCACTAATACCCCCAAATGCGCCATCCCCATCCCGTCATCCATCAATCCCTCTCACTAACATCTCTCATCACACTTCTAAGCACCACTCCCACTCTGAATTCCAAACCCAACTTCCTCCTCCTCATCCAACGTCCCTTTCTGCTTCTTCAACTCCCTCCTCAAATCCTCATTCTCCGTCTCCAACTGCTCGATCCTCAAATTCAATCCATCCATCTGCTCCTCGGCTCCAACACTGAATTCCTCGATTATCTTGAAGAAGCGCCAGAGACGGAGTATGACGACTAGGGAGGCGACTTCTTCGAGGACCCCGTGTAGGAGGACGTCGGTTATGAAGCCTGCTACTATGACGGCGGCGTCGAAGCAGTGGAATTTGGAGTTGAAATAGCTGCGAAACTTAGTTCACTTACACAACCAATACGCACAAGTACAGAAATGCAGAAAGGAATTGAACAGGTAATATGGAGAAGAGAGGAACGCACCGCCAACCAAAAGCCCAAACACTAAGTATCAATTCCAACATAAACAAACAACTAAACACCAACCCCGCAATTCCCAATCCCCCTCTAACATCGTTCCACCACGGCCCCGCGAAATCTCCTTCATCGCATTGATATAAATTGATTATGATATCTGCGAAGATGCCTAAGAGGTCGAACGATACGAGGGAGAGGACGGTGTAGTGCTGTGCGGGCGAGGAGAGGAAGGCTTTGACGGAGTTGCGGCAGTATTGGTGGAGGTGTTGGAGGCGTTTGGGGTTGTCTTTTGTTGCTGATGAGCAGGGAGAGGAGGGAGAGGAGGGTTGTTTGCTATTTGTGGGAGAGGAGGAACTTGAGGGCTCGCCGAGGAGGGGTTGGGAGGATGTTGCGTCGGAGGGCATTGTGAGGTGGGGTAGCTTCGTGTACTGCTGGGCTGTAAAGAGCAATAACAATTGAAGGCAGTAAGTAAATAAGAGTTGTAGCACTTGCTGGAGCTAGAGCTGGAGAGACTGCTCTCTTATTATTGAGGAGAAGCGGTGGTGTGGGATCAACGTGGGAGAGGAGGCTTCGTGGCGCACGTCTCTTATCGGTGCTGAGTGGAGGTAAACCTGCTTGCTTTTGCCTTGGTTATTGTACACACTAATGTAATAATCGTGTGTGCTCTCTGGGAGAGGGGGTTTTGGATAGCAAAATTGAGCCCTTGGAAAGTTCGATATGTTGTTGAGAAGATCTGAAGAGTTTTGAAGCTCATCAGCCTTGGTGGAGTGGTGCATTGAGCTTGTGTCTTGGCATGGAGATTGAAAATGACGAAAACTTGCCTGCAGCCTCGCGTCGCTCTCAGGCCGCGCTTTGAAGATAATTCTGTTCTGTAAACACCATACGATATTCATTCTATTTTATCAAATAGAAAAAAGGTACGTCGCTAACCCAATTGACTTTCATTATAATTATTGTAAAAAGAGCTTGCTTCTGCTGCAATAAAGAGTGCTGCTCTTGGACATCCCTTGGCAGCTATGTGGTTGTCGATGGTGAATCTACAAGGCTTCAGATTCACTGTCTGGTTGATCATCAGAGATTCAATTCACCGCCTTTGGCGAGGCTGCGCTAACGACTATATAGCGAAGACCTCGTCGCATCTTGTTTCCTCCCCACGACAACATCTTTTCTTCTTGCGCCCAGCAAACTCCAACAGTCTTTTGTTCGTCATGGCCGACTCGGAGCCTAAGGTAGTAGAAGAGGATGTTATGGTTGCGGAAGAGGAAGGGAACGATGAGGTATGTTTTGCGCTTGACTTCCCCAAGCTATTGTGGATAATGCTGACGATGTTCATAGGAGGAGATTTCAGCAATGAAGAGAAGGGTTGCAGAGATGGAAGAGGAGGCAGCAAAGCTCCGAGAGATGCAAGCGACGCTCGACCAACAAACCAACGAGCTGCGAGAAGACAAGGAGGACATCGACTCGAGAAGCATCTTCGTGGGCAACGTCGACTATGCTGCATCACCAGAGGAGATTCAGGCACACTTTCAGAGTTGTGGCTCCATCAACCGTGTCACCATCCTGCTAGACAAGTTCACTGGCCATCCCAAGGGGTTCGTTCACGATTTCTCCGATGATGTATAATTTGGGCGGAGAAAGTCAAGAATCTTTGATGATCAACGCTACCTGGCAAGAGATGGATGCTAATCTAGGATATGCAGGTATGCGTATGTGGAGTTCTCAGAACCAAGCCTCGTCGCTCAAGCTCTTGTCTTGAACGAAAGTGTCTTTCGTGGACGTAACCTGAAGGTTTGACAAGCTCCCTTTCTTCGCTATTGTTCTCCGCTAATCATTGCCTCTTACAGGTCGTTCCTAAGCGCACAAACGTTCCCGGTATGAACCGTAGTGGCCGTGGTGGTGGCAGAGGTGCACCGAGAGGTCGTGGTGGTTACATGGGTCGAGGTGGCTTTGCTCCAAGAGGAGGTGGATATCGTGGTGGCTACAGAGGCAATCGTGGACGAGGATATACCCCATATTAGAGAGAGAGAGAGAGAGAGAGAGACGAGGCGAGGGTAGACGA
>FJOG01000016.1:0-117316 GCA_900073065.1 Phialocephala subalpina | reverse complement strand
AGAGATACTACCATATAGAGAGAGAGAGAGAGAGAGAGACAGGCAGGGTAGACGATGGACTCTGATTTACACCATAATCGAGGGGATACTTTCATGGAAATGATGGACCCTGATTTCTTCCAACGTTGGGGGATATTTTCACGGATGTGGAGGAGTTAGAAGGTCCTATAACATCGTTGCATGGTATTGGAAAACAATCATCTGGCAGCGCTGTTTTCTTTCTTCAAAAATGGTGGGGAATTAATCTGGAACATGAATTACCTATTGAACTGGCGTTTAGAATGGAGCACATGCGTGACTATTGAAGCTGTCTGCTGTTCGTTGTGAATACTCGGTGAAATTTTGAATTGTTCCAAGGTCCTAGGAGCATTGTCAGGTCCTATTAGCAATAACTAGACTTTGGCTGCTGGGTTGCAACATAAGTGGTGATGTCTGGATGATGCGCCTGGCTCTTCTTGCACTATTTCCATCTTCTTGTCGGATAGGAAGACGGAACATTATGTAGAGTATTGAGTTAATAGACTCGATCCTGCTCTTCGACCTTTATCTGCTCAAGATATGAAAAGCATAGTTTCCCTCGTTCAGACAATATCCTACAAAAGCGAGATCGTTTTGTCTATTTTTACCCTCGACATCATATGTTTGCCTCACCAGCCTTAGGCTTCTTTTGGATAGCGGGGAATTTCGTGCCGCAGACCAAGAGTAAACCTTCGAAACCATTCTGCTGATGCGAGAACGCAAGCTCGATATCAGTATCTCTTTGCTTGATGAGTTGAGGAAGGCGAATACTGACCAATTTTTTGTCAGACCTTGTGGTTGGTTGCGCCTTCCGTCTGCACAGCCCCGTTCTGCGGTTCGAGGTTGACGACTCTCTCTCCGTCACCGACAGGATCCTTGGACCTTCAATCAGTTCTGCCATTACATTCACGAATCCTTCTCATTGACGTTCAGTCGAACGTTGCCGCCAATTTTGGCGTACCTTCAGGATGTCGAACAGTAGAGTGGATTCGAGTCTGCCAGCGTAAGTTACACCCATTAACAGCTACCTGATCAGACTGACTGACACCTTGTAGGCAGCCTAATTTGCGATTAACCAGTACGATAGCTTCAATCCTGCGTCCATACCTGTACATATACTGATGGAACATAGTCATCGCGGCCGATGGACTCTACAAGCGGGATGTATTCAGTATGCACCCAAGCAGATGTTGATATTTGGGACCCGAACTGATATGTTCCAGGATTTCCGGATCCCTTTGCAGTGGCGACGCTCGGCGGGGAGCAAACCAAGACCACGACCGTCATCAAGAGAACGCTGAATCCATACTGGAACGAGAGCTTTGATCTGTGAGCATGGGCTTGACGTTAGACAAAGTTATGACACTAACCTCTACAGCCGCGCCAACGAAGAGAGCATCCTCGCCGTACAAATCTTTGATCAAAAGAAGTTCAAGAAGAAGGACCAGGGATTTCTAGGTGTCATCAATGTTCGAGTTGGAGATGTGGTGGACTTCTCGTCTGGGCAAGACCGTAAGTGATATATTACTCATGAATCATTGGCTACCACTGACACGGCATGATTCACAGAGATGCTCACACGAGACCTCAAGAAGTCTACTGATAACTTGGTCGTTCATGGAAAGCTTATCATTAACCTATCTACGAATTTGGAAGCCCCTCCCAGAGGAAATTTGGCTCCTGCGAATAACCCCAACGGCAGTCGACCTTCCCTGAGTACTCCAAACGCCTCTCATTCATCTGGTTTCCCGGGAGCATCAACGCCCTCGCATACTTCAGCGCCTGGAGGTGTCTTGATGGCAAATGGTGCAATGTCTAACAACCCTACCCCAGGTCATGCCCCCGCTGCCGGCAGCGCAGGTTCGGGCGCTGCGACAACGAACGGAGCCGCTGCCAGACAAGGAGGAACGATGGGCTCTTTTGAGGATGCACAAGGAAGATTACCAACTGGTTGGGAAAGACGGGAAGACAACTTAGGGAGGACATACTACGTTGACCACAACACTCGGTCTACAAGCTGGAATCGACCATCTGCCTCGGGCACAACAGAAACTCAACGCAATGAGCGGGATGCCAACACTCAAGTTGAGAGACAGAGGCATCAGAACAGAACTCTACCTGAGGATAGAACAGGTGCCAATTCGCCAAATTTGCAACAGCAGCAAGCTGCTAGCGGGAACACTGCAAATGCTGCAACTATGATGGCCACCGGTGCCACAACTGCCGGAACAGGAGAGCTTCCACCGCTATGGGAGCAAAGACATACTCCAGAAGGTCGACCATACTTTGTTGATCACAATACCCGGACAACCACCTGGGTGGACCCGAGACGGCAGCAGTATATCCGGATGTATGGCGGCCAGAATGCCAGCAACAGTATCCAGCAACAGCCAGTCTCCCAACTTGGCCCTCTTCCCAGCGGATGGGAAATGCGACTCACAAACACAGCACGAGTATACTTTGTAGATCATAACACGAAGACAACCACTTGGGACGACCCTCGACTGCCATCATCCTTGGATCAAAATGTTCCGCAATACAAGCGTGACTTCCGTCGCAAGCTCATCTATTTCAGATCTCAGCCTGCACTCCGCATTCTTTCGGGCCAGTGCCATGTCAAGGTTCGAAGATCTCATATCTTCGAAGACTCCTACGCCGAAATTATGCGACAGTCTGCCACGGACTTGAAGAAACGACTAATGATCAAGTTCGATGGAGAAGACGGTCTCGATTATGGTGGTCTCTCCAGAGAATTCTTCTTCTTGTTGTCTCACGAAATGTTCAACCCTTTCTACTGCTTATTCGAATACTCCGCACACGACAATTACACCCTCCAGATCAATCCTCACTCGGGCATCAACCCTGAACATCTCAACTATTTCAAGTTCATTGGCCGCGTTGTTGGCCTGGCTATCTTCCATCGACGATTCCTTGACGCATTTTTCATTGGGGCTCTGTACAAAATGATGCTTAATAAGGCGGTTGCCCTATCCGATATGGAGGGTGTTGACGCCGACTTCCACCGCAGTCTTCAATGGATGCTCGACAACCCAATTGAGGGCGTGTTGGATCAGACTTTCTCAACGGAAGATGAGAGATTCGGCCAAACCAATGTCGAGGATTTGAAGCCCGGCGGACGAGATATTGAGGTCACAGACGCGAACAAGAAAGAGTATGTTGATCTCATGGTCAAGTGGAGAATCCAGAAACGTATCGATGAGCAGTTCCAAGCTTTCATCACTGGATTCCACGAGCTCATCCCAGCTGAACTTGTCAATGTCTTTGATGAGCGTGAGCTGGAGTTGTTGATTGGTGGAATTGCGGAGATCGATGTAGAGGACTGGAAGAAGCACACGGATTACAGAGGATACACCGAATCCGACGAGGTTATTAAGTTCTTCTGGCAGACTATCAGGAGTTGGGATGGAGAGCAGAAGTCACGTCTGCTTCAATTTGCGACTGGAACGTCCCGTATTCCAGTCAATGGGTTCAAAGATCTGCAAGGAAGTGATGGTCCTAGACGGTTCACTATTGAGAAAGCTGGAGAAGTGAACAATTTGCCGAAGTCTCACACATGGTATGTAGCACTCTTATCAAAATTGTCTTGGAACATGCTGACATGCTCCAGTTTCAATCGACTCGACTTGCCACCATACAAGAGTCTGGAAGCATTACAAACTAAATTGACGATGGCAGTAGAGGAGACGATGGGTTTCGGACAGGAGTGATCACGGGTTGTATTTCTTTGTTTGAATTCCGGTGTTTTCATACAGAACTTGGGAAGGCCTTTCCTCCCACGAACTTGGAGGGTCTTCTTCGGAGCGTTGGGGTTGCATAGTCATCATGATCGATATACAATCGAAAATCCTCCCCTGTATTCAGACCTCACCAGAAAGAACATGCTTTTCGTGTCTTGGTTAACCAACATGGTTGGCAATTGCTTTGAGGACCAGACCGGTACATATCTAAATCCAAGCATGAACATTAACAGTTAACTCAACTACCTCCTACAGCAGCTTCGACGTTGATATATTGTTATTGATATCGCTGATCCTTTCCAGAAAAGCGCCTGGTCCGTTCACTTCACCAGGGGCTCAATTTAAGCATAGGAAGCTAAAATATTGGCGTCCGGGACAAGCTTAGTCCCCAGAGCTCAGGAGACGGGATGCGAACATGTCCAGATCACCTCGCATCAAACCAGCCAACGCATTCGACGTATCTCAGCCACAAAGTTCATGAGCATGAACACGAAAATGAAGACAGAACTTCACGAAAGCTTCTCGATTGGATATTCAACGCTCGACAGTAAGTAATCCCCACATCGTAACGATGGACAAGGCATCGTGGTCCCCGACCAGGACAAGGTTGCCCGGGAGACAACATCGGTCGCCATGCCGTATCCCGAGATGAGAGCTCCCATTGTCCAATCAGACAGCTCCATCCTCGGAATCAAGCCCAAGATGGCGCCCTTGTTCCAGCTGCAGGTGCACTGGGCTCAGGGATATCAGGGTCGAGTGGACCTACAGCATCTGAGAGATCTGAGTCCATGGCTTCAAAGAGGAAATTGCCCGAGGGACGATATGAATACCCATCTAGACCCATTTCCTTCGAATTCTTTTCTGTCCTTACCTTTTGAATCTATACCATTGTTCAACAGCTCAGCAGTACCTCCTTCAACTCACTCATAATGTATATCTCATCCTTCCTCGCCGTTTCCTCCCTTGCCGCCATCACAGTCGCGCAGACTACCTCCTATTCTTACATCACACCCACCACATCCACCTGCGCAGCACAAGCTGTCCTCGATTCCTGTTTCGCGAGCACCACAGCCATCATCCAAACATGCGCTACAACCGATTATGGTTGTCTATGCCAGAAATACAATGATCTCCTGACGTACGTTCCCTCGAGCCCTTACCTTCCAAAATCAAAATTACTAACAACAATCAAGCTGCTTCCTGCAATGCCCCAACGATTCCCGCCTCGGTGCTGCCCAATCGTCCCAAGCGACATACTGCTCTGACGCCTCTGCCTACACGAGCACAACCAGCTCTGCCATCTCACGAGCTGTGTCCTCGGCTGTCTCGGCTGCTACTACAAATGCTGGAACTGCTTCGGGGGCCGCGACTACGGGGTCTAGTGGTGCGGTTAGGGTTGCGAGCAGCACGGATAGTGGAAGTTCGGCTTCTGCTTCTGCTACTAGCACGGCGAAGAGTGGTGCGAAGAAGGAGTTGATGGTTGGTGCTGGGAGTGTTGTTATGGGTCTTGCCGGGCTTGCTGCTGCTGTCTTGTAGAGACGATGAGGAGAGGCAAGGGATGGAAGGATACAAGGAATGGTGAAGAGGTGGGAAATGATGATGCTTGCTTGGGTTTTGAAGTTTAGCGTTGAGGGTATGTATGGCGCTCCTGTGAAGGGTTCTGCGGCGGAATATGGATATTTTAATCAGTAAATATTTAATTCATAATCCAAGATACCCTCCCTAGCCCTTCCCTGCACATTGAAGGAGTTCCGAATGTCCATCTCGATGTTGAATTCTCGGTGAGCTTCTCACCATCGAGTGTGCTCTGTTCTGGAACAGTTTGATTTCAGCCATCCGCCTGGATAACGATTCTCAAGACAACGCGTACGCCTTGGTGTTCAATCGAAGAATTAAAAGCAAAAAGCAAAGTGCCGAGCATGTTCTGATGTCATTAATTTCCTTTGTACTCTCAGCGGTCAAAATCTGCCTAGATGTCTTGGTCTCAGACTTTGAGAAGCAGGTCAATGCTCGAAATGTCCCAGTACTTTGGTCAATATTGGTCGTCAGATGAAGCATTTCAAGTTTGTGAATCTGCTAGGGCGAAAGGGACACCGAGTGACTAGTACCGCAACTTCAGATAGACAGTCCGTGAGACACACGTTGAAGTCGATTCGGATGTATTTTTGCGAAACGGGTACTGGCTAGTATGAGGAACTAGATGTTCAATCCGATATCACAGCATGCTCCAGCGTTTTTTCCTGTTTCCTATTAGAATGCTTGTAATCTGCAAGTCTTATTCATCTCATTGTCAAACACTTATCCCAAGTGAACTTTCAGCCGTATTTGGTTTTAGACTTAGACCAACCATCACTTCAAGCTACAAAGTAGCAAAGTCTTGAAGCACCTCACGACGGTCACGACACGCCTCTACTCCACCGAGTCAACAAGTCCGAGCAGTGGATGTGTGGTGAATCACAAATGCTATTATGCATACTTCCCAAAGTTTCTCAACACGCTCGAGAACTCATTAGAACTCGAATCAAGGTGACATCATCAAAGCTCTCTACAAAAACTTGTGCTTTACGCCCAAGACCATCATCTCACCAAGTACTTCGACATCAGCAAAGACTACCACTTCTACCCGTACAAATCCGCGGGATATCTTCACAACATGAGAAGCTAAACACAATCGTCAAAGGCTAGCTAACTTACAGCGAGTCGATGGAAGCCCTAGGGCTAACGAGGGAACGCATCGATATCACTATCCCTCCAGAGCCTGATGTGAACAATAGAGGGGGGATACACAAGCTGGCGTGATTGGAGATTGCTTCGGGGTGTTCTGTCAGAAATGCTAGTATATCTTATTTTGTTGTCTCGACTAGTCAAACTATCGAAGGGGCCAGTGTAGAGCAGGCTGCGGAGCTGCTTGAGTTGCGTGCGTTATGCTCCTTGTTGCAAACAGTATCTATTAATGGAATATGATGTTATGAGCGTGAATATACAATTGCATTCATGAATAGACCTGAAGATGAACAAGGACAATCACTCACGAATGGTATCATAAACAGTTGGGGGATATGCCGATGTGTATGAACTATCGACATTGAGACTTGAGACTTGACACTTGACATTTAACACCCATACGTGAGAATGGAGGGGGAAATCATAGTCGACACTAAAGGTGATGAGGAGGTCACTCCTTCCGTACAATACTCACAACCTTGCGGGACAAACCTACTTCAGATTCGGCCACAAACTTGATCTGAAAGAGTAAGGCACTGTATCCGGACTTGGACGACCAGTGCTGTGGATGACGATACGAGTGCAAGATCACTCTTGGTTTGCGTTGGGTCCGTACGTAGTGTAGATTCGATTAAAGAAACAGACAAAGGTGGGTTATCGAGAGCTTGCGGAAGAGCAACCTGCTCTCTCTCGACTCTTCGGGAAGGTAGCACCTTCAAGCCGAACATCTCTTTCACTAGCGTAAGTATAAGCATCACCTCCCCGGATTCTTCTCTCGCCTATTCCTCTCTTCCACTATTTTCAGTCCCGCGTCTGAACGCAAAATCAGTCCCATCTCGAGACGCATCGCAGCTCACTCGATGCGGATCACTTCTCACAGTATCATTCTCCCCTGGACTTACTTTGCCCGTTCTCAAACTCTCTCCATCTGTTTCACGAATCAAGAATAATGCACAGCGTGTGGTCATCTGCTTGGATGCTGACTGTCATTCGCGTGCCGTTTGATCTTATCATGGGATTGGTGAGATCCGCAAGGCACTCACTCGGATTCGCACCTTCCCTTCCACGTCGTGCGTCAAAGCGACACGCCAAAGCACCAAAGATAAGAAACATTCCGTCAAAGACCAGAAATGAGGTTTAGTGTACCCAAGCGAAGCCATCGAAGCTCCGTCATGAGCTCCGCCTTAGATTGAGCTTCAAATTCCGTTCCAGGACAGTAATCAGAACATAAGCAGTGCCAACACTAAAGACTCGTTATGCCCAAGCAGACGTGTCCGTGAACGGTTTAGCGGGGCAGAGCTCATTTTTGAAATCCAATTTGAACTTTGCTCAAGGCGATTTCTAGAACACAGGCAGTTACTGAATCTGGCGGCTCAAATCATCCTTGACGAATGGTAACTTATCTCATCCCGAAAGAAGTCCTCGGATTTAACATGGGAACAAGAAATGCACGCAATGGTACTTCTTGATTTTCTCTAACACAGATGAACGCCTGTGCATCCTGATATGTGCATCTGAACTTTGTACAAAAAAGAAAAATGCTCTCCTGTTCTTCCAATTTCTTCTTTACTTCCTGTACCACATTCTGGTGATCTTTGTGTGTCGCATCTTCTTCTGGAGCTATTCAAGAGGGTCAGCAAAAGCAGTCCATGATTACTTGGGGAAGGGTTTCAGCTTACCTGGAAGATCCCATACATCAAAGCTTCAGAAGTTGGCGGGCATCCAGGCACATAAATATCCACCGGCACAATCCTATCACACCCTCTCGTAACACTATAGCTATAATGGTAATACCCACCACCATTAGCACAGCTACCCATCGAAATAACCCATCTCGGATCCGGCATCTGATCATAAACCTGTCTCAACGCGGGAGCCATTTTGTTCGTAAGAGTACCAGCAACGATCATGACATCCGATTGACGAGGCGAAGCACGGAAGATTATACCGAGTCGATCTTGATCGTATCGTGGGGTGGAGAGATGCATCATTTCGACGGCGCAACAGGCGAGTCCGAATGTCATGGGCCAGAGGGAGCCTTGTCGTGCCCAGTTGGCGATTTGGTCGAGGGTTGTTCTGGACATGTATCAGCTACCATTCCTCCATATCAATCGCACGGCTTGAAAACGTACAGTGCGTATTGCATGACGCCCTTCTTCCCCTCCTGGCTAGGCAATGGCACCTCGCGCCTCTCTTTGCCTGTAATGCTCATCGGTGGTGGTGTACCCGGGTTTCCTGGAACATTGTGTGGTGTAACGGCGCTCGCAGGGTTCTTCGACGAGGATGAGATCGCGGCAACTGATCGGTAGGGAATCAAGGAGGAAGCTGGCTTGACTGTATAGTTTGTTTAGCATCTGTGGCAAGAGCTCCTCCGAGGAGGGATCGCATACCTCGCAGCGCCAGCGCAGCTGCTGATCTCGTAGAGGAAAGCATCTTGTCAATTGAGGATGACAAGACAAAAGGAAAGTATTGCGAAAAGTGTTGGAGTGGAGAGGCGACGCTCGAGGGGTTTGATAATTTGGAGTCGTTGATGTCAGTACTTCGGCAAAGCTCAGAAATCCAGTGGCTCTGATTGGTGCACGTGCCGCAGTGGCAAAGCTTCAGGGATTGTACGGGAATAGCTGTACCAGAATGTAACGTATTCGGTTGAAGATTGCAGGCAATTGAGAAGTTGATTTTACAATTATACAAGAGCGTATGTGCTATAGAATTTATGTACCAGAAGAAGCAATCCGTAAGCCCAACGCTTTTTTCTACGCAAAAGGACGCCATCAGCCAGCCATACATTCATTCATGCCCCCGAAGCTTTCGAGTTCTCGCCCATTAGAGCCTCAATTTGAGCGTCTACTGCTTGCTCTTCGTCCATGGCATCTTTCTGATTGCCACTTCGTCCCCGCGGTGGAGACCGCTCGCCACTATCTTCCTCACTGCTGTCGCTGTTGTGTTGGCTGTCTCTGTTTGTTTGACGGCTTCTCATCATCTACTTGGATGTTAGTTAAGGTCTCAGGTACTGCTAGAATTCCAAATGTCCCAGCACTTGCAGTCGTTTTTAAGTGCAAGAACAGTGTAAGCTTACCCAGGAACGAACACCACCGATCAATCCCAAGCTATAACCAGTAGCAAAGTCGCTACCAGGTCCTGGACTTTCCGCTCTTGGAATCTCCAGTCGTCGACTAATATGTGACAGAGCGGATGGACTGGTAAGACTTGTTGTGCTCTTTCCGTCTTCATAGCTTCCTTTCCGAGCTGGGCTTTGGGGTCTGCTAGGCTGCCAAAATTGCCTCAATTCCTTGCCCAATTCTTGGCCTGTGGTGCTCCAGTTCGATCGAATAGCATCTCTCATTTCGGAAACATGACGCTTGAGGTCCAACTCGTTCTTCTTCAACCAAGAAACGTTCAATTCTTGTCGGGAAGTGCCACGCTTGAACTGGCGGGCAATGTACTTCTCGTAGTCGCGAACAATCCTGCATACAGTCAGTATCTTTTCGCATTCAATGGTGAGTATGACCTACTTCGTGATGATGCCAGTAGTACTGACGCCCTCTGTTCTCTGAGTGACCAGGAACTTGCCAGCTTCCTTAATTGGCTTGTAGATGTCGTCTCCCTCATCGGCGCCATATGGAAGGTCGTCATGTGCCACATAGTCAATCTTGTGCTCCTCCAAGAATTCAGGAGTGACAATCCATGGGCAATCCTCGACAACTTCATCAACCCATTTGCAGTGCCTCACAGTCTCCGCGCGTTCTTGGCCAGAGAGAACTGTAAGTCCCTTCCGCTTATGTGTTTCCTTGTCGCCCGTAACTCCAACTAGAAGATAGACGTCCGGGAAGGCTTTCTTGGCTTGCTCAAGTTGGCGCATGTGCCTGGGTATCATTAGCTAGCGTTCATCCTTCCCAGGTTTCATGACTTACCCAAGATGGAACAGATCAAACACGCCATCTGCGTAGACTCTAACAGCTCTTCCGGCAGGTGGGGGGTTCGTCTTATACCCAACAGGATCAGTCAGCTTTCCAATTGGCGGAGGTGCCATCGACTGTGTCTTCTCCTCTGCATCTTTCGAGATACTCTTCCGTCCCTTTCTTCCAATTCGGTTCGCGATATCTGTGCTACCTTCGGTTGTATCAGAAGGCTCGCCAGGGTCTTGCGGATTGTCTGAGCCGTTGGGGACTTTGTCATGCATCGATGATCGTAATCGTTTGGCAGGAGGGTTGGTAGAATCTGTCGACGCGTTCTTTTTGTGGGATAGAACTCCTGACTCTGGAGCTGTAGACTCGCCCTCTTCTCCAGAAGCATCTCGAGATGATGGTTGTAGTTGATCAATTGCTGACGCCTTCTTGGCTGATGGTAGAGTGGCCGTTCTTTTCCGTTTACCTGCACTCGAACCTGCTGAAGAAGGCGACGACATTGCGAGTTCTTGTTGATTTGATTGCTCGACTTGCGGACCCGGATGAAGTGGCTCGTTGATCAACGATCAAAAGGGGTTGTGGTCGGATGATGGAAAGGTGTACAGGCTTCTGATTCTGGTTTAAATTATTTTGACCGGGATCGCAGGGTTCAGTTCAGGTTGCACAACTCTTTTCTTATCGAAAAAATGAACAATTCCCCAAACGAGGGAATATTTCGAAATAAATAGAGGGAAAGACAGAAGTGTCTCTTGAAGCACAAGCCAGAATTAAATAATTAAATCCAAGATTGCTGGAACCAGTTTCTTGGAAGTAATTTAGTTCCGTCATCGCGATGCACGTGCAGTAGAGGCTTGGCACGAGGCTGAGTGGAGGCCTTACCCCTTTTCGCCACTATACGCGTATCTGGACATCAACTCACCTGTGGATGTGTCTGTTGGGGTTTGTGGATGAGCTCGCTACGAGTAGCGAGCACAGTTTGTGAAAAGTTTTAGTTCTCAATTGGCAGTTCTTCGTGCAATGCAACTGCTGGCCTATTCTAGAACCCATCCTTCCCTTTCGTAAAATCTGCGATGCAAAAGAAAACAGTCAACATAAAACCCGCTGCGTGATGGAGATCATAAGCACAAAAAGAAAATGTAGAAATTCCGCCGCCTGAGATACCGTATGCTGCAATATGGGGAAGTGCTGTGCCCGCCCTACCTCCCTTATAGACCTACCAGCTGATAACAAGGCTGAGAGGAAGCAAAACGCAACGCCGCAATTCACGTTCTGCTATACAACCACAAGCACCCCTCCGTATTAAGCTGCGCTGCAAATGGACAACCATCTAAGATCATCAAGCTCCCAGAGATTCGGCGGGCGATATAACTGGTCTATCCGATATAGACCTGGTCCGGACAGATGGGGGTATCGTGTGAGTATCCTTACTCTTTCTTGATATCAGAGCTAGGTGTATCTTTTTTCTCAGTATTTGTAGTGGATTTTGGAAGAACTTCGTCGATGGCGCTCTTGTACTGTGGCTCGGTTGTCTTTGGCTCTTGGCTGGCAGAAACTGGTGCCTTGGAGACTTGACTTGCAAGGTCTTGGTCTTCCTCGCTGTGATCGAACATCTCCGTATCATCGGAATCTGTGAGAACTTCGGTACCGTCGCCTAAAAGAATGATCCGACCACGCTGATTACCAAAACCCTTCGACTTCTGGTCCATGTCGACGTCGTAACCACTGTCGCTATCATCAAAGTTATGATGAACTCCTGGACCCCGGAATTCCGCTACATGGATGTTAGCCATGCTTTGTGAAGTTCTAACAAACAAAAGTACTTGCCATACTCTGGAGGAGCACAAGGGCCATCTCCGTTCGCAACGCGCTTCGCGATCTCCTCATACCAATGCTCCTTCGACTTGCCACCAAGGAGACCGACAACGATCATGGTCATATTGTCGCAGCCGACACCGCCAGTTTCTGAGTTGGAGGCGAGGCAGTTGTCCATCATGTTCTCACAAATTTTAGAAAGGTCCTGCTTTGCAGCAATTCCTCGTCGAACAAATTCGACGACGGCTTGCGAAGACTGGCAATCCCAGATTCCTAGGCGTCATCTGGTCAGAAGCGTGTAATATGAAGTGAAGAAGTTTCTTACCGTCACAAGCGACAACCAAGAACTCATCGTCGTCGGAGATATCGTGGACTGTGACATCAGGGAACGCGGTCACAATTTGCTGTTCAGGGGCCAGCTCGGCACTCTTCTTGAATTCAAAGTCACCAATAGCTCGAGAGAGAGCAAGATTGCCATTGACACGACCGAAATCCACGAAACCACCAGCAGCTGTGATGCGGGCTTTCTCGCCTACACGATCATCAGCGATCGGACGCGTCATAGAGGTAACAAGACTCTTACCTTCATTTTGCGGCTTGTGGTCAAACGACAACGGCTTGGCCCTGCCCTTCACACCGAGCACGCTTCTCGAATCACCAGCATTGGCCTAAAACGGTTAATTGACATTCCTTGAGGATCAAGGAGCAACATACCACGTATATCTTCTTCGCGGAGACAATTCCAACTGAGGCGGTGCATCCGGAAACTTCTTCCTCGTACCGTGGGTCTGTAAACCACGAGTCAGTTTCCCATACCACCGTCTTGTGTTCACATATGCTGACCATTCAAAATTGCTCTGTCTGTGGCCAGGAAACCATCCTTCAAGGCTTGTTCAATGTCGCCCTTCTTGAACGCTTCTTGCTTTGCGATAATTTGGTGGATGTTCTCTCCAGCAAATTGCGCAACTTTGTCTCCTCCATGCCCATCGTATACGCCAAAGAACGAGAGCCTTGTGTCAACGCCTGCGGGCTTCGTCTCCTTGCCCTCCTCCGCAACAGATTGTAGATCGAGCACTGCCGCGTGGGCATCCTCCATGCTAATTCGCCACCCTTGCATGGACGAGACGCCGAATATTAAACGTTCATCTCCACCATTCGCGGAGGTCTAGATCGTAGATGTCAGTATACAAGGAAAACAGCCGAACACGAAAATCAGAGTAGTGTGAAGCGCGTCGAAACAACGACAGCAGAGGAGGAGGCTTTTGACAAGGCGGACGCTCCTCCTTAGTCTGAACTTTTCCACTGATCCATACATGCGTCAAGTGCTTTGCGTATAGCCACGCGCGCACATTTCCAGTAAGTTGTAGGACGGCAAAATGCAGACAATGCACAGTTGAGCTGACAATGACGACGGTCTTTGTCACAACAGGAAAACATTCTTCGTACCTTCTCGACAACCGGTTCGGACAGAGTCTGACCCATAGTAACAGTCTATCGTGTCCTCAAGATCAGCGGATGGAGGTGGGATTAATCTTCTCGTCTTGCCGTTTAGGAACAAGGAAGGGTGTGCGGGGTTGCGTCGCGTGGAGGGGAATTTCAGGAGTGGATAGGAAGCTATCTGTTCATCTGTACCAGGAATGTTCGAGGTTTTCGGGATATTCGTCTTGGAGGTAGAAAAGTTACCACAGAGGGTGTCGCGTGTGAACGAACAAAGACTGGTGCTCAAGAAAATGACGATTTGTCTGCTCCCTCAAGCTGTGCTAGCCGTTCGGTTACTAGGCACTCTGTTAAAAACGGCGACGGAAGAGATACAAAGCGGCGGTCAGCCTAGCGGGTCAATTCTGCCAGTGTGCCTTTTCGATGTTGGATTGAAGCTCTTTCAAAGATGGGATTTAAGGCTTCGGACTCGTCTACAAGATTTTCACCCTCACTCATTGTGGTGTTGCACAGCAAAATCACCTTGGCTGGCGCAGATGACGGGGCAGCATCGTCAGTGCTCTCTCATAGGCTACGTTCGACTTCACTTCGAGGGGGACAGGTTGGGATGCATTAGCGGACCCTGATTTCTGCCCGGTTCCGCGGCCTGCACCGTGAGCAATGGCCGTGGCTGATCTCCTGTAAGATGAGTTCCCAGGATAACTCGGTCTTGTCAGATCATATCATATATATTGAGCCCTGTGCTTGCTCTTGGGAGAGCACGCAAGGAGGGGGGACACTCTGCCGATATTCCCAGTGGCGCTGGGTGCAGGAGACTGAAGTGTGGCAGAAGCGCTGACTGCGTCATTTGGGGGTCTAGGCCATCCTTGCAGAAGCTCATAGATATCTCGGGGAAACACATTTCTGGGGAAGAGAAGCAATTTAAAACGCAACGGCCAAGCACAGGCCAATATTGGATTGCTCGGTCTGGATCACACCGTGCTTGTTTCAACTCGTCACCAGATTGCTTTACTGTCCTCTTGGGGTTTCTTCCGGCATTCAGCATTGATTCGACACCCCTTCAACAGGCATTCTGGAACGCTTCTATACGGAAAATTATTTAAGTTTCTACAGAGATTGGAGGACGCAAGCTTTGGAGCTTCTGAACCCCTTCAGAGCCGGCTGGACCAGGGACAAGACAATTCTTTGCGACGAACATCCCAACATGCTCTCCAGCCTCACCCAAGATCATTTATCTCCGGAACTTGATTCGACGCTTTATCACATATTTGCACAAAGTTCCGGTATATCCGTGTTTTACCTCTCGAGATGGTCTATAAGCATTGAAATATCCCGAGAACCAACAAGGAGTTGGCCTCTCGTGCTGAGCAAGGGTTCCTTGGATATCCCGAACGATCAAGTGATCAACTGCCCCAGTCTAGTTACTCAGTATTGGGACTTGAGCTGGAGGTTCAGTCCCTTCATTTACATACAGGTTCTAAGAGAGGAGCAGAAGGTATTGTTGAGTATTAGGTTTCCAGAGGCTTGGTTGAAAGCTATGGCAGCTAACTAGGCTCTATGTAGCCCTCTCAAACAAAGCCACAAAGGAGTCTTTAAGAGTATTCTACATGATTTCAAAGCTTTCAAATCACCTCTCAACAGGTATTGCCGTCAATTGTTTCTACGATTCACCTGACCCAAATCTACACACTCTCTCTCTCCACAACCCAACACTAATTCATCCAACAGCTCTCCCACTCACCCCATCCACTAATCACTATATCCCCCATCCTCCTACCCATCTCCCCACTGTTCCTCATCGGATTTATACTAGCCAGCAGCAGCCTCAAAAAATACAAGAGTAAGAAGGAAAATGCCAAGAAGTCCCACTAGTGCTCCCTCCAGCTCATCTAGATCGGTATGAAGTGGAGTATCGTTGGGCAAGATCCAAATCTACACACTCTCTCTCTCCACAACCCAACACTAATTCATCCAACAGCTCTCCCACTCACCCCATCCACTAATCACTATATCCCCCATCCTCCTACCCATCTCCCCACTGTTCCTCATCGGATTTATACTAGCCAGCAGCAGCCTCAAAAAATACAAGAGTAAGAAGGAAAATGCCAAGAAGTCCCACTAGTGCTCCCTCCAGCTCATCTAGATCGGTATGAAGTGGAGTATCGTTGGGCAAGATATATAGAAGATGTAAAGGCACAAAGCGTTGAATGCCAACCGGAGGAGTTCCTCTTGCATTCAGGTGAAGCGGAGAGCGATGAGGAGTTTATTGTGCTCTGGTGGAGATGATTGATTAGAGCTCTGTGTATGATGTCAGGTTTGAGGTTCTTCAGTTTCTCTTTGATTTGCCATCTCGAGATTCGTATTTGGAATCTACTGGTATTATGTGTGAGTTATGCGTTTTGGAATTGATTTGAAATATAATGCGACATCTTGAGAGGTGTTCAATGAAGGTTGTTAGCTAGGGTGTCTCTTCGTTGTTCAATTCAAACGGACTGCCATCAAAGAGTCGGGCCGGCCTGCCCATCTCGTGGGTGGGAAACTTACCAAAAACTCAATTGCGGTGCCCTGAATACCATCCAGTCATCTTTATACATCTCGGGGTGAGGAGCATTCACTCTATCCCCATGCTCCGCAGTGGTTAGCTTCTTTCCAACAGTTCAATTATTCGGCCTCATCAAGCACAACTCTCTCCATCACCATATCTCCTCCTCTTCTCTGTTATATTGATATCCGACCCCAAGAAAGCCACAGAAGAGACCAAGAGTTATAGCCAGACTCCCCAGTACCGGTGCTATAAGATCAGGTCATTGCCAATTTTGCACGAACTCGAATATCATCGGGGGAAAGATCCAGACGATGTGAAGCCGCAATGCGTTGAAACACAACCAGAGGATTGGTTTTTGCATCGGGTCGATATGAATAACGAGGACTGTGTCGGGCCTTTGTGGGGGTGGAAAGGGGATATCTTGGGTATCAGGTGTGATTCGGAGTCCAGTATGACTCAGGTGAGCTTCTCCTGTTTCTGTTTGATTTGGCATCTTGACGCTCCTGCTGGTCCTGAGCTTGCATTCTTTATTTCCAGGAGAGTTCGCCCTTGGTTGAGAGACTAGAAGAGGACCTGAAGTACTGAAGGCTCGAGAATGAGAGTAGAAAATAGTGCTCTCTGATTGGACTGACAATCACCAAAGACTCGAGGCGGGCCGCAGATGTGAAAAATTGGGACTTGACCCTACACAATCAATCTTGGTACGCTAATCAAGCCTGGACTTCGGTATCAAAATAACTCAAATCTAAGACTTCATATATCGTAAGAATCAAGATGTGCTCGCATTGCTTTACATTATCTCTTCCCTATCCATATAGGACATAACCAAAATATCATCCAGCATCCATCATCTAAGAAGTTAGAACACACTCAAATATAAGCCGTATAATCCACGATCCCTCTCTCCACAACAGATCTGCTCGGCCTATGATTCGCTCTCACATCAACACTCAACGGTCTTCTCTGCGCACCCCTCATGCACCTCACCTCCGAAGTTGCCGTCCCAGGTCTTGGAGAAACTGGATTTGAGGCTGAAGTCCCAGGTCGCCAGGCCAGGTTCGACCTGGCCTGTACTGCTTCCAATATCATTTCTGTGGACTCTTCCGCGTCAAATAATACAATATTCTCTTGGCTGGGATGATCACTGCCTTGTGTCTCCCAACTTTCTTCTGAGAAGCCATCACGTAGGAAGTTTTCATAGTCAGCGTCGATTTGTTGCCGTTCGGGTGAACGCTGGGCTCGAGATTGTGGCAACGAGAGCATAGAACCAGCTGCCGATTCAAATCGACTGTCTTTTGACTCCATGGATTTCATGCTGCGTTTAGATTTCGTTCGTGCAAGCTGGCTTTGGATGTATGATCTCAATTGCCTCGTCCCCTCGCGTGCCATACCGTAAGATATTCCAAACGAGTCTCGTGGCAAGTCATCTTGCTTTTGTTCTTGGAAGCCCAGGTTGGGTGGACCTGTCAAGTTGCTAGCCATAGTCGCTTCCTCGGGGACAGTTGGTGAATCTGCATATGATGTTCGAGTCTTCTTCGGCGATCTCCTCGAATTCCTACTAGATGATGAACCAGCGAAGAATGGCGACGACCCGACTCTCCTACTTAGAGGACGTGACTGTCGAGAATTCGCACCGCTCGACACTGGCTCCGCCGGGCTTTTCGTCACAGCCCTAATTCTAGCGTCCACGTTGGCATATCCACGCCTTGGGTCAGAGAAGTCTGAGAGAGCACTCGTATTGCTGCGACGATTCTGGTCAGACATTTCTTGTGTACCAACTGTCAACCAGGTTCTTGAATCCCGAGAAAGACTTTGTCCGTCCATCCAGTCTTGTCCATGGCCCACACTACGTCTCTTCTCTAAGGGGCCTGAACTAGAAGATACAGAACCTCGAGTGCCGTGTCCAAGTCCGCTGAGCGGTCTTCCCGAGGACGACATGAATCTTGACCGTTGTTTTGATGCCCTTTGAGGCGCCGTTGTTTTCCTCGCATAAGTTTGAGGTGTATCTAGGACAGCCGTGTGTCTTGCCAATGCTGAAAAGTCGTCTAGTGGTGTTGAGGTGAAGTCGACGTCCTGCAGACCTAGAATTGAATCTCCAGTCGTCTCAGTAGTATACTGGGAGTATATTCTACTTGTCATCACAGGCCGAGGCGGATTCGCTGAAAACACCACGGCTGAGCGCCTGGAGTGACCTTTCCGGGAGTAGTTCGAGTAATTTCGACTCAGTCTTTGTGTCCTTGATGAGCCCGTTGCCGATGATCTCAATGTTGGGTATGCGCTTCCCTGAGTTGACGACCAGCTCGGATCTGTCTTTGATAACCCGTTATCTGAAACTGCTCGCGTTCTGTTTCCAGAAGTTGACGATTCTTGAAGTGGTGAAAGAGGAGTGTCGTTTACCGCGAACATGGACTGTGACTTCCTCATCTCTTGCTTCGTGGAGGCTTTCGAAGCTCTTTTATTTGGAACATCCTCTGAACTGGTGGCGGACTCTTGGACACCGAAGCCAGTCGTATTCAAGTGCACTTCTGGTGGGTTGAGCCGCCCTGGACGGACTCTTGGGGCCATGCTCATCCTTGCTTCCATTGGAGACGAGATGTCACTCTTTGCAGGGGTTTCCGTGCTCCACCGTGCTGTACGGCTTCTGCGATAGCAGCAGAAGGCAGCGAATAGCAAACCAATGGCCAATAGTCCGATGGGAATGGCAATTGCAAGGATGACTTTGAGACTCAACCGATGGTTTCCAACGACGGCAGATGCTGAAGCTGTGCTAGAAGGATTTGGACCTCCTAAGGGTCGATTCGGTGATACTGTAGCAATTGAAAGTACGAAAGACTGTGAATCTATACTATGATCGGAGTTCGAACTCGCATTTAGCGTAACTTCAATCTCGGATGGTTTTACGTTCGAAGGAATTTGACCAGTAAAGACGAAGGACTGAGGATCAAATGACAACCATGTTTCAAGTGGTGAGAATTGTGCAGTCATTGACGTGTCTAATCTGTTGTTCAGATAAGTGCCCAGGTCGTAAGAGAAGCTGGCGTCTATGGTGGCATTTAGGCTACCAATTGATTGGCTGAAGAGGCCCCATACGGTGGAATTGGAGATGTCACCAATATCCACATATACATATGCCAGCCCCGTATCAGTGTAGATGTCCGTTGCCTGGACAGTAATATTGACTGACGTTGCACCTGTAGGAACAAGTCCACGGAGAGTAAGGGTGGTGTTGTCAAAAGTCATCCATGGCGGTACTTGAGCTGTGATCGACGATATAGCTGCTATGCTGGCAGGCTGGCCATCTATTTGGAGGCTGCCTATCAGACCATCGAGGCTGATGGTGTCTCCAGCTACCGCGTTGATCGAAAGCACTTGATTCTTAAACGCCAACAAATGTACCCCGACTTCAATGTCCAAATTTATGGATGTCCCAGCAAAGCCTTCCACGTCCGATGCAATGAGTTGTATTCCGAAGGTCTGGGGTGGCTCGATGAGAGAATAGTAATCGGGCGTCTGGCCGCTGAACGATAAAGTACTCTTGTCAAATGTAATCCAAGCTGGTAAAGGCGTGTTATCTACAGAGACAGCATAGTAGAACATTCCAGTGCTACTACTGCTGAACGAAAATGTCCTTGGATCAAAGCTGATCTTGAATGGCGTCGATGGATGGTATAAGATGGTGGAAGGTTGTGAGCAGGTGCCAAACGATTGCAGCTGCATAGAGAGAGGGACAAAAATTGAGGGGGCTGTGTTTTGGGATACCACAAGGGTCGCATTGAGTGTAGTTGACCCAGACGTATCGCTGGCAGTCAGGCCGAAGGACACACCAGCTAGTGCGTCTGTCCCAAGGACAGCAACGGTTGGAGTGCCTCGTAATGTTCGAGTGGCATTGTCTAACGATAGCCAACTGGGAGGATCGACGAGGGTATAGGTAAGAGGAAGTGTAGAGAAGAATGTCGAGCTCGAGAAGGTATAGAAGAAGGATTCTGATACTCGAGCGACAGGCGGTACTTGTGAGTTGAGAGGAAATGTGACAGTCGGGATCGCATTAATGAGAGTTCCGAAGATGGCAGCAACAGAAATTGCTCTCCACAGTGCCATCTTGCAAGGACCTGTTGAAGTGATCGTGATCTCGAATGTGTTTGTAGCTGCAAACGAAAGCCAAAAGACATGCCACAGAATGCCGATGGTATAGAGCGTGAGTTCTGAATGCAGATGAAACGTACAAATCGACGGATGTAGAAAAATTCAAGAAAGAACGGCACTTGCAGGTCTTGCCATGTACCAAAACTCCTGAGGCGGGGTCTAGGGAGCCCCGCTATCGTTGATATCGCCTTGCTTGGAAATACCACGAGAGGGCAGAGAATAGTTCACTGTAAGGGATTTTCAAAATACTGACCCCAACCTTCTGAAAAGGGAGGTTATATACACAGGAGATAAAGAACAAAATTTTAGAGATAATGTTGTGGATTGCATGGACATACCCGTTGAAGGCTCGACCAATGCCGTTCACCAGCCATCCAGATTCCTCACCTCAACCTCACTCATCCTCGCGACGAGATAACATCATCACATGCCTCCTTCTGCAATGAGAGTATACCGCCATTGGAACCTTACGAGGCGTCCTGCATCGTCCTCTCGAGGTGTGAGTACCAATGGGGAGTCGTCGAATCGAGGGGAGTCATTGGAGATTTGGTGAACGAATTTGTGTTTGCGAGGGCAGGAAATGAAGACTGTTTGTCGAACCCAGGCAAAGTGCAGTACTCTATTGAATGTGGCACGAATTCGCCCTTGCTAAGTTATGAAGAAGGAAGAAGGTTGTGGGCTGGGTTAAGAAAGGGGTGGAAGTCGCGAAGGGAGGTCGCTAGGCGAGCGCGCTAATCCGGAATTGGATATCCTCCTGGCAGAATCTCCATATCAAAAATGCTGCAACCTGTGTCAAAAACTCCAAGATGTCATCCAGGTCTCCTTCGCCCGAGTTTTCTCCTTTGGCTATCGGAGAAGACCTTACACCTCTCCCTCAGTACAAAGCTGCTTCGACGACGACCATAGACTTCTCGAATCTCCTCGAGACCCCACTAAAGCTCCATGAAGACCTCACGTCTGGTTGTGGAGGACAATTGTGGCCTGCAGGAATGGTGCTGGGTCATCACATGCTTCGTTATCACGGAGAATCTCTAAGAAATGCGAGAATGTAAAGTTCTCCCTAGCTGGAAAAGTACCTAGACAGCTGACTGACAAATCACAGTCTTGAGCTCGGCGCTGGTGGAGGCCTTGTCGGACTGGGTGTCGCTCTGAAATTCAAACTGGATCATCCAATCTATATCAGTGATCAAGAGAACATGATTGATCTAATGCGCAAGAACATCACACTCAATGGCCTCGAGTCACGTGTCAAGGAACTTGTGCTGAGTTGGTATGCATCTCTCAGCAATACGGTAAAATACAGGTCGTTGACGAGATTTCAGGGGTGGTCCATTACCAGCGGAAGTTCTGAAGGAGAAACCGAACATTATTTTAGCAGCGGACTGTGTGTATTTTGAGCCAGCATTCCCGTTGCTGTTAGCGACCTTGGAAGAACTCCTCGACTTGTGCAAAGAAGCAGTCATATACTTCTGTTTCAAGAAGCGGAGAAAGGCAGATATGCATTTCATAAAGAACGCCAAGAAGAAGTTTATTGTGGAGGAATTGGAAGACGAGGATAGGCAGACTTTCTCGAGGGAGGCACTGTTCTTGTACACTTTCAAACGGAAACAATGACCATGACTACAACGCTTCTCATTGCATGTTGTCGAGATTGTGCGGTATCGGGTGCTTATTCGCTGCCTCCCATATTGACGCCTAGCAAGAAAGCAGGCTCGTCGACTTTATGGTGCTCATAGGATAAGACCCCCACGGCTCCTGGTTCGAGCATCATCGGAAGCTTCACGCTGAGCTCAAACCCGAGCCACCTCTTAGTAAAAGCCCTCAAAATATGTCCATGGCCTATCAACACCACATCAACGGCTTCCTCGCCATGCATATATGGGCTTTGAATCTCTCTGATCTTGGAGATAATTCTGTCAAGACGAGCTGCGACCTCTGCAGGTGATTCTCCCTCTTCACACCCAGATTCCCAAATGTTCCAAGGCTCATCTTGATCCAACCCTCGTTCTTTCCGGGCAGCACGAATTTGAGCAGTGAGCAGACCCTCATATGCTCCATATTCCCATTCTCGAATGTCCTCAGTGATCACGACCTTTTCTTCGAGCTCCTTCTGAGCAGATGTATCAAACAGAAGTTCGTATGTCCGACGAGCTCGGGTGCGAGGGCTTATGAAGAAGCGTGCAATTCTCGAGGGGTCGATGATCTTGCCAGAACCCACGATGACCTTGGCAGATGATGAGACTTGTTCTTCGCCATTCTTGGTCAATGGGATATCGCTACGCCCGGTATACCGGCCGGAAATTGTCCATTCAGTCTCTCCTATTCCATGGTCAGCCAGCCAGTTCCTCTCTTCTGGACATGCCAGGATATACCTCACGACATTGCTCACGAGATTGGAGGGCAATGGTTTACACACATACCGTGGCGTACGAGAAAGACTCTTGGAGTTCCTGCATCTTTGTCGGGCATCTTGAGGAGTGGAGTTGTAGATTCTATTCTATTCCATGTCCCAAGATCAGACGAAGATTTAAAAAATGCACGTTGAAAACCGCTGCCGATAAGATCCTTAGAAGGATCTTATCTTATCGATAAGACAGACAATCGCTAGCTTTCAAACTAAAGAGGTGGGGTGGGGCACGACTAAAATAGATGCAGTTCAACGTCTAACTTACGGTTAAGGTCTTACCTAAAGGTGACGACGGGACGAGATGGGAAACCACGTTAGGTTTGGCTGGAGAGACTGCCAAAATGTCCCTTCCTTTCTGGGTGACTGATCGAGATCGCTGTGGTGAAACTGTGGCGCTCAAGATTTGCTGGCAAAGAGCCACCAACGAATCAAGCCACCTTCATAACATAACATGAGGCTAGCAATGAAGTGAAGTGAATGTTCTGCGACAAGACACTCGAGACTTCATCTTCGGCTTTCAGTTGAGTTCTTTCTTTTGTTTTCTGTACAAGTACTCCGTACCAACCACCATCTTTTCGCAACCTCTTACGATCGCTTTCCGATTGTCGCCTTGGGTGTCCGGCCACTTGCGAGACAATGAGTCTGTGATCAGGCAGACAGACAGCCTCACCGAAACGATGCAACGCCCAGGTCCCAATTTCCAGCAAGATCGGCCTGACACCTCGCGGCGCAGACCAATGACCCGGGAAGAGTGGATGATGGACAACTTACAACGCGAACCTGGATACTCTCTTCCTCCTCGTACTGCAAGTCCTCCTCCAAGACTTCGCAGAAGCGCTTATCCAGGCGCCGATCCGGGCCAGCCTCTCTCCATGAATGTCCCAACGTCACAGGCACATGCATCTCTATTGGAGCGCAGCATGGATTGGTATGACCAGCCAATGACTCATCACGGTCGACACCCGGGTGGTTTTATACCTAGACCAGGCACGTTTCTCGCTTTCCTTTCTTATATGTCCCACATCGCAAAGAACAATGACGCCAGGCTGGCTGCACCAATATCTTGACCGCGCGCGGAAGATCTTACGGCGCAAAAGACTAATGGCTACCATAGATCCTCAGCCTCGACCTCAACTCCCTCAAACATACAATGGACCTTCAACGACGAGTCCCAACGTCCCAGCACCAAATCCTACCTTATCAGATCCGCCCACTTGGAATTGGAATCCAATTAATGCTGCAACACCGGAGCCTCCTGTGGTTGAGCTGACTTGCGTTCTATGCTGCGAGAAGTTCGACGAGGACTTGATACCTCACCGATGTCCCAAATGCCCGTCGGTCATTTACTGCGGTGGCTGTCTCAAAGATTGGTTCCTCGACGCCTGCAGAAACGAGTCAAAGATGCCACCAAAATGTTGTCACGCAATTCCAGTTTCGTCCATTGCACATCTCCTGACCACAGAGCAGGTAAGCATTTTCCATGTTTCAATCCCCCAGCCCTGTTGGGACTTTCTTATACCGCTTTCAAGTGGTGGTTCTACTGAGAGTCCAGCACGCCGTTTCTAGCCTTGGCCGGTCTGGGAGGTTGTTCCCAGGAGTTTGGGACGTTATATTGACGCTTCAACCAGATCGGGCTGTACAAAGCAAAATTCGAAGAATGGTCAACCCCAGATAGACTGTATTGCCCAGTACCAACTTGTTCTACATTCATCTCCCCTCGACTCTATATCAAGCCAACGTTGCTTTTAAAGAAGAAGACAGAGAACCATCACGTCTCTTGTCCAAAATGTGGAACTTCCGTCTGTACCAAATGTCGGAACTTGGCGCACATCAGCGACTGCCCGGAGAGTGATCTTGATCCAGCTCTAGAAGAGCAATTGAAGAAATGGAAGATCAAGCGATGTCCCAAGTGCAAGACCGGTGTTAGACGGATGTATGGCTGTGCTCACATTGAGTAAGTTCGATCGCTTTAATTTTGTCCCTCTTCGTGCTGACAATGTCCATGCGTTACCGGACAATGTACTTACTCTGAACAGGTGCAGATGCGGTGCTCATTTCTGCTGGGAGTGTCTCTACCCCATTTCCGAATGTGACGGTTCCTGCGAAGACAGATCCGAGAATGATCCAGAATCTGAACCCGAGGAAGATGATCTGGACGGACGAGCCGGCTACGAGGAAGGTGATGAGTATGACTTCGGACCAGAGCCTTACGGCACCGCTGTCGATGTCTGGGGCTGCCACCACATCTGGCTCTCCGTCAAAAATAGACCAGAAGACGAGAAATTGGAGTGCCAGCGCTGTTTCCGAGCTGTTCGCCAAGCAACAACTCCTAACGCCGCAAAAACGACCGACAATGATGGGGACACTGTCATGTCTGACGATGCCTGGCAGTGTGAGGGAGGACACCATAGATGCCACTCTTGCCGAACTCCACCAGGTCCTTTTGAAGTACCGGGTAAATCTGCCACAACCTCGTATCGATGCCGCTGTGGAGTGACGTATTGTGATATCTGCGAGAGGAACGAGACAATCAAGGAGCTTGAGACCGGCTACGAGTGCCGCTGCGGAATGCTGGTATGTGGAGGCTGCAAGGACAGCTGGGATGTGGACTCTGATTAGAGCTTTGGAGCATTGGAGCATTGATTTGATTGTCCTGCGAGACTTGGGACATTTCAATTGTACGGACGATGGCGTTGGGGAGAACTTGATGAATAAATTACGACAGCGTGGCATCCGGCGGGCGTTGGGGAGAATGTCCCTGATTACATGGGACTTTGATTTGGAGTTGCATTGCATGGTAGTGTTGCTGTGCTTAGACTGAACCGAGGATACATAATAAAAAAGGAGCTTTGAGAGTCCCAAATGATCCAGGACATTGACAAAAGTGCAAGCTGAGACATTGTGAGTTGGGTTCTATTCACTACTAAGCATCGTAGTATAAACTCGTTCTACAGTAGGTATGACGGTGATATACAAGATATATACAGTTCGGACATCTAATACAAGCCACCACTTTCCTCATCCACCAATTTTCCGTCTTCGTCAGCGTCATACCATGCCTCCTCACCCTCGCCATCCGTTTCCCATTCCTGATCGTTGCCCCTGTCTGGTTCCAGACTTTGGTCCGCTCTCTCCCATTGCTCGATCAGATCATCACTACCAAATGCATCTTCGCTATCCCCACTAAAGCTTTGAGCTTGTTGCTCCGCTTGCTGATTCGTATCCTGTGCTCTCAAACGCTCGTTCATTTCCATAGCAGCAATCATCGTCCTCTTATCCTGCATTTTTGACAATGCTTTCATGGTGATATCGTCAGGCTTGATACCAGCATTCTCCATCCGTCGAAGAGCATCGACTGCGCTGAGCGTATCTTGCATCTTCGAGTACCCGACTATCAGTGTATTCCAGGTGACGATGTTGGGCTCCACATTCCGCTCTTTCATCATCTTGAGGACTTGTTCGGCTGCGAGAGGTTGTTGGTGATCCATGAATATCTTGAGGAGGATGGACCAGGTATAGACGTTTGGAGCGGGGAAGCTATGGGGGTAGGGTGTGTCTTGGGAGGTGGCTTCGCTGTCGAGAATTGCCACGGGTGGTGTTTCTAGGTCGTTGGAATGGCTTGCCATTTGGGTTGAAAATTCGGGTTGATAAGGAGACAGACGAGAGTCATTGCTGTTTGCATCTTCTGCCGAAATTAGCGGTTTTTTGACGTTCGCAAGCATTCTCCCAACGAGTTCAGGGCAGTCAGCAAGCCGATCCCCAAACCGACTGAAGTTCATGATCATCACGCTCCATATGTAGGGTTGTTTTGATAGGTCCACTGCGATTGGGTTTCCGGAAATGAGCAGTTGGTTGAAATGATCGTAGAACGTCTTCACACCGGTTGAGCGTTGAAGATCCGAAAGATAGGCGGTAAGCATGACGACTAGGGTAGGGCTTGGCGGGTGCAGTAACTGTGCAGAGTTTTGAGAGCTTTTAACTGCCTCGAGCAGTTTCGGAAATCTGTCTCCAAAGGAAGGAATAAGCCGGAACAAAGGTTGGGTGTGGAAGTATTCGCAATATACTTGAAGCATGTTGTCAAAAGCCGGCTTACTCCTTCTCTCGAAGTGAAGGGCATGTTGCGTACTCCGTTGTTCTCGATCATTATGGAGGAGAAATATGGCATGGAGAACATCCGTGACGATGTGGTGGTTTCGAATCCCTTTCTCTTTAACGAGGCTGATAACTCGTTTGATAGCTTCTGGATTCATCCGAAGCTTCGCATCGTTGAGGAGGGAGGAGTATGTGAAAGCGTCTGGCTCTATGCCGTTCTGTATCATCGTTTCATAGATATTCCAGCCTGTTTCGAAGTCCCCGTCTCGCAAGGCGTTCTGTAATAGAATGTTATAAGTGATGATGTTTGGTGGAACACCGCTGTCCGCCATAAACGAGAGGATGGTAGAATCTAGCTGCTGAGCATCTGTATCTCGATCGGATCGCTCAAGCATGGTGCTGAGCACACTCAGGGCTTTCGGTGTATCCAACCGCACGTCCTTATCTCTCATCTGCTGTAGAGCTTCTAGAGCTGTTGTAACAGATCTAGAATCTCCTTTAGCAAGATGTGATGCGAATTGAAGAAGCGTATTCTCATGTAAAGGATGGTTGATCTGTCTCAAAGTAACCCAAAGTCGTCTGGTTTCGGGTGCTCTTAGACGCGATACTAAAAGAAGTATAGAGTCTTGAGGCAGGCACACACGTCTCTGGGCACCTAGATAGAGAAGAACGCGAATTCTGTTCACAAATCGGATGATATCTTTGGGAATGAGAGACGCTGGGCCGCGGAATTCATGAGAAACCAGATATTCGAGACAATTGGATACGGCGAAGGCGGGAGGGTATGGAGCTTTGAAAGTTGCTTCAAGCACATCCAAAGCTTGGTCTGGATGGTGCTCTAGAGCAGTGATCATGAGTCCTGGCCAGATATTTGATCTCATGCGCTTGTCGAGATCGTCCCAAATTTGACGGAAGATGACTGACGACATCTTGTCGGACAGAGCCTTCTGTATTGCTTCCGGTAATGGAGCTTTTGGCCGAAGTGCATGATACAGGACTTCTCGCGGCAATTCCCTGCCTTTCATAAATTTCTCGTAGCGTAAGTTAAGGACCGCGAAGCGTCTATTCCACTCAGCATAGGTCCACGGAAATTTGTAGCGTATTCGCAATGGCAGGCTTATATATCTTGGTCGAACTTCCGGGATTCTGTACCGGAGTGTCACTTGCGTATGAACTCGAGTAAGAATATTTCGGCGCGCATCGGCTCGTTGCCATTTCCTATCCGCCATCCAATGTCTGCGAGCCCGAATCCACAATGGTTCGAGATGTTTATGCCCTTTTGGAAGGAGGTTTCTTGATCGGAGACGGCGAACAGGTCCAGGGTCCTCGGGGGGCTCTTTTGGTTGGTCTTCGATGGGTGTACACCAAATCTCCTCGTATTTGCGTAGGAATTCCTCGCCTTCCGATTCTCTGTGTTTCAAGAGAGCCAAATTTGCTTTATCCGGTTCTCGCTCGACAGGCGAAACCTCGACCGGCTCGGGAGGCTGAACCTCCACCAAAACTTCGCCCAAATCGTCTCTGGTCTGTATTGACTGTGGTTCCTCGTGTTTCGATAGTTGCCCATATTCAGGGGTCTGATACCTCGGTCGAAACCCATCAACATTTCCTGCGATTCTTGGCCTTTTCTTGACCTGTTGTCCTTGCCAGTGCGTCCTGCGTACTTCGAATGGCCATGGTTTGAAGACTCGCGGTGCCAGGAATGGCAGAATTGGTAAATCGAACGTTGACCAGCGTTTCTTCAGTAGTTCCAGACGGGGAGGCATCACCTAAGAGCACGTTTTCATCTGAAGATACATCGCGTGGGGATTGAATGAAAGCAAGTGTCGTCCCCTGAAAGCCTTGTCAAAATTATTTACCCTAGCGTCGGACAAGGCGGCCGCTCCAAGGCTGAGATTCGCGATTTTTCAAGACGACACCAACAAAAGTTCGACTGAGGAAATCCACGAATTCGGACTTCATCATATATCGAACCCTCGAACACGATGTCAGCTACACATACCACTCTCGGCGCCGCTGCGGATGAACGAAAGGCCCGTCTAGCCAAACTCAAGTCTCTCAAGCGCAAGCAACCTGGCGATGATACTGAAGCTCCAGCAGCACGGTCACCTTCACCCTCTGCGGAACCTGACGTCGCGAAACTACATCTTTCCGGTCGGAATTATGACCCAGAAGCTAAAGGCCCCAAGCTTGGTTTCGAGGCACCACCAACACAAGCAGTCGAGAAGACTTTAGAACAGCAAGCAAGAGAGGTCGAAGAAGTAATCAGGAGGAAGGCCGAGGAAGAGGAACAGGACGAAAAAGGTGTAGATTTGTTCAAGCTGCAACCGAAGAAGCCGAATTGGGATCTAAAGAGGGATTTGGACAAGAAACTCGAGATCTTGAACGTCAGGACGGAGAATGCTATTGCAAGGATGGTACGAGAGAGAATTGAGGGAGCTCAGAAAGCGGCGAAGTCAAAAGCTGGGAATGGAGCTGTTGGCGCGAGTGAGGGGGGTGAGGAGATGGGAATGGAAGGTGTTGCGCTTGTAGAAGGAGTGAAGCTACGTGAACGAGAGGAGGAAGAGGAAGAAAGAAGGGAGAAGGAAGACGAAGAAATGCAGTGATGGAATCATCATCTTAAAAGCACTCAGACCTTGCATGGGAGGCAGGTGGAAGATCATTGTTCGTCCGGAGATTTCTTCTCATCTGAAGAAACAGGCGTCATGGCGTCTATATGGGATGGATAGTATGAAAAAGTCTGGCGTTCTGTAATTATGAGGGCAGTGGCCAAATGTTCAAAGGTATCTTGCCAGTCTTAAAGTTCCAAGGATCCTATTCAAGGCCTTCCGCTTACTTTAACAGAAATACGAGCAGCTATTTCTGTCTTTCGACTGCCGTCAATAGTCGATCTCCTTCGGTGCTGACCTCACATGCATGATAAGAATGCCCCACACCGTCAGGAACTTTGAGATTTCGAGATGATACATGTCCCAGCTATATCATCTCCCATGCTTTCTGCTGACCAAGAGAGTAGAGATTGGACTGGTACTATGGAGCTCGAATCATATCTTGGAAAACATGAGTCCGCTCAAGCATGTAAATAGGACTTGGATTAGCACGAAGGATCTTAACAGGGTCTCGAATTTCATTCTCCAGGACTGTAGGTTGATTAAAAGCATGATAAGTTCTCTGTACCGCTATAAGGGGCAGATGATTCGTTTGCTATAAGCATGGCCCAAGTAAGACTCCGGGAAACGACTTCTGGCATGTCGAAATTCGTGAAGATGGTCTGGACTTGAGGTGTTTCACATAAGTCTTGTTGTTTGCGACAGAATCAACAACCAAAGGGAATACCTTTCAATTGACATTTTGAAAAGTAAGTACATGTCGACAAGAATAGTAACCACGGGCCCGCTTACTTTGGTCGGAACTGTAACCGATATCCGAATTTATCCATAGCAACACCTTTAGAGCTCATGATAGCTCAAGAACACTTCGATACCCAATTTCCTTCCGTATTCCTGAGTGTCAATTCCTCCGTGAATTATTTCCCTTTTTGTATTGTCTCTTAAGTGCATTGCTCCATATGTACTGTACTCCAGCTGTACTCTAGACGTACCCCTGGACATACATATTTACTCTCGCAACACACAAAAGTAGTAAATGGATGAAATGATAGTCATTTGATCCCGTTCGGAGACCCAGGTGTATTTTGAGGAAGTCACTCACTAAATTCGGCTGGACCTTCTATTTGTGAGGAAGCAAGCGTCACAGCAGCGACGTGTTGGACTGTATGAAAATCCAGGCGTTTTCTATGCATGAAAGGTAGTGGCCAATGCGCCAAGGGTATCTAATACTCGACAATCAAAAGTCCAATCCTATCCAGGACTTCCCAAACCGCTCATTGCCCCATGTTCATTGCCTGTGTTAATGCTAACCGCTTGCTAAAAGGGCTCAAGCTCCTCTCCCTTGGAGGAGGAGGCCTGTTGCTCGAACTCATCACGGTGTCGCCAAAGCTATCCCTGCCACGATGTCCATCGCGTTGCCGATCATTAGATAGCTTGCGTCTTTCTCTGAACGGACTTCGGCTCTCGGTCGCCTTTCTACCTCTGACAGGGGGACTGGCCTGCTGAAATCTTCTCCTCGTGCTACGACTGCTCCTTCGTTCCCTTGATGCTCTTCTCTCGGTGGAGCTATACGAGTCCACTGATGAATATGACTCCCTTCTCCTTTTCTTCTCTGAGTCGGGAAGTCTTTGGTGGGATGGTCGTGGCGAGAGACTGGTAGACTTTGGCCTTCGTTGTGGAGATTCGGATATGCTTATCGATTTACGTCGGTCGGCGGGAGGGGAAGGAGAACGTGTAGATATTGTCGTGACTGAAGCAGAAGATGCCGAACGTATTCTCTTTCTGCTCTCTGGATCTTCGCTTTGTCGTTCTCGTTTGCGTCCTCTCTCCAATTCAGCCTTTGCCAGTTGCTGATCTGCGATGCCCTTTCTAATAGCTAACTTAGTATCATCTAGAATATGAGACGGTTGAGGAAGGGCTGATTTCATAACATTACGCGCGAGTGGAACAATAGGTACATACTTCTGTAGAATGCCTTGGGATACCTCACTCGTAAGCTTTGGAACAAGCTTTGGATTGAGCATCTGCTGAGTCCTCGAAGGCCTGGATACATATGGACGTTCCTGGACAACGGCTTTACACTCGTAGCTATAGTGCCCTAATGGGTTCAGTACAGTCTTTATGAGATGGGGGAATATTTACCGGTCTTAAGGCATTTTTGGCACCGAGTAGAAGGGGATGCTTTGGAGGCACCGCCTGCCATGGGTCCTCGACGATACATGGAGGACGATAGCGAACTGATTCCGTGCAAATGGATGAAGTCGCGCAACACTATTCCTTGGAAGAATTACTGTGTGTGATTGTTTCAGACGCAGTACAGTTCCTCAAATCATGAACGTCGCAGCGTGATAATCATAGGCGCGAACAAGAGAAGAAATGTTGATGCATCTGCGCTGCATGGCTTTCTAAGTCGTTTAAGGTTCAAGTGTCTGCCGGAAGGGCAGGGGTTTGGCACTAGTCACTCTAGCGGCCTTTGCCTTTTTGGACGCAACCTTGGGATTATTCGAACCCGCAGCAGACGAGGGCTGAGATGCTCTGATACTGTTACTCCCCGACTTCGTTCACCACCGACCTGTGCCAGATTTGTAGATCTGGATCTCTGAGCGATAGGAGCGGGGTGTGAGCGCTCGATTTCGGATTACGCCAGACATTTCTCATCGTCGAACGCAGCCAAACGGTCTTCAGGTTTCTACGAGTTACCCATCCACTCCGAACCACCAGCAAGACATTACAATGATGAGATGTCACTTCTCTTCTTTGGCGGTTAACGTTCTTCCTTAATTTTGTTACTCTTCACAACGCTGATTTTCCAGGCTTTCGCCTGGCTGCGATCTCACCTTGGTCCGATCAGGACTTTACACTCTTTTTCACAGACTGTGACGAGTTCTGGCCATTACACTTCCCAGCATGGCTACTGCACCAATGTCTGCCGATAATTCTAGACTATCCTTTGCGAAGGTATGTGGCCCTTCCAACGGAAACACCATCTCGCTCTCCTTATTCTGAAGCAAGGCTGTTTGCTGACCTCGACTTGCAATTTAGGTAGCTGCATCGGCAGGCAAGGATACCATGGCCTTCAATTCATTTGCCAAAGTGGCAGCATCGGCGCAAGGTAGAGATTTGAAGAAGGAGAACATTTCGACTTTGGCTCAGGCAGAGAGCTCGACACAGCCTAATGGATCATCAAATACAAAACCTGCGACCATTGATAATTCGAAGACCTCAATATTACGCGAACCCAGTCTAAGGACGCAGCCCGAGGCTCAAAGAGACCCCGAACAGCAGTCCACCGATAACAAGCTCGTTGACGCTGTCAAAGCGCTGAGTATCAATTCCCCAATGCCAACTTTGGTAGTGGTGAATGGATCTGGGTCCGCTAGAAGCAAGCCCGATGGAGTTGATGGATTTGCGGAGGATCCTTTCCATAGGACCGAGTCTGGATCTGACTTGGGTACCAAACCACCCAGTCTGGATGGGAAAAGTATCACTTCTGGTACCACATTTGCCCTGGATGAGAAGGAGTCTCTTCGACCAGACGACAGTGCTTCCGTCAAGGCAGCTGAGGATGACGATGCATTTTCAGGACGAGGCTCCATTGTAGCAGGCTCTAGAATAGGTTCAGAAGCTGGTGCTCGCGCATACCGTGCACAGTTCTATGAAGCCCCTGATAGACGGAATATGCAGACTATGCATGAGCGTCAAAGTCAGGGGGTGAGTACGCCTCAAAGTGGCTCGTCTGGACAGCAAACTACAGATGATGGCAAAGCCAAACCTCTCATGGGTGCACCGGGAGTGCCAGATGCATTCAACCTATTCTATCGACAAACACCTGACGAAAAGCTACTTGAGGCATTGGACTCACCGAAGGATCGAATATTCCTACTTCGACTCGAACAGGATGTCATTGAGTTTGTCAAGTCTAGCAAGTAAGTGATCTTCGTGATGCTTCTCTTACACGTGTCTTCAAATTTTACTATCGTGAAGCGTGTCGAAATCGTGCCTTCGACTCACCTTCAAACCGGAAATGTGCTAATCGCAAATAGGGAACCGTTCATCGATCTTCCCCCGTGTAATTCATTCTGCAGAATGCTCACCCATAAGCTTGCAGACTACTACCATATGACACATCAAGTCGATGCTGTTGCTGGAGCTGTTCGCATCTTCCGAACCCCGTTCTGTAGACTACCGGCTTCATTGACCACTATCTCGAATCCGCCTACGACGGGCAATACACCGCCACCTACCATGCCAACGATGAAAATCATGCGCAGAGGCGGGGATGGTGATACTGGTCCGAGCCCATCGAAGGCTACCTCCGAAACTGGAAGTGATGGCAAGGACAAGTCGCTTTCAGCAAAGGAGAAGTATGTTGTCTACGAATGGCTTTCAGAACTGTACTAATTTTACTTAGGCTATCGCGAGAGGAACGAGAAGCGGCCTATAACAAGGCGAGAGAACGTATCTTTGGCAAAGACGACAAGGCAGGAGATGCTACCCCTGGTAAACTTACCCCAATCCCAGAGTTCTGTCCATGTGCTCATCATTTATATTAGATACCGAAGATGGAAATGAGATGTCTCGTTCAAGCTCTGTCTCCACAAAAGACAGAGCTAGTCAGAATAAGAGATCTAAGCCTACAAAGCAGCGACGAAACGATGAGGAAGATTTTGATTCGAGGTCTCAATACGCCCCGCTCTACCCTCAGCAACAAGTTCCGCAAGCTCCGACCTGGGTTACAACACCGCAGTATGCACCCATGGGTGCTCAGCAATACAACGGTGCTGCTGTGCAGAGCTACCAGAATCCTATGCCGACTCACTTCATGCCTCCTGCTCAACAATTCAACCCTGGGATGATGAACAATGGCGGTATGCAGCCGTATAACAGTATTCCGCAGGTATGTGACTTTTCCTGCACCTCTGCCGCCCGGTCTGTCGTTAACATCACCCCTCAGCAATATCCCCAGCAGCAAAGCCAACAACGCTTCCAACCACACAGCGCCCCGATCAGTGCCTACGGCTCACCAGTACAATCACCACCACTTCCACCTCAACAGTGGCAACAACAACCTCTGTATCAGAGCCCGTATCAACACTCCCAAGGACCTATGGCTAGAGGACCTCCCAGTTCGATTCCATATGCGTTCGGGCAGCTGCCAAGTACAGCCAATCCTGCGGACCCGAAAAGCCAGCACCCTATCCCAGGTAGCTTTAATCGCCACGCGTTCAACCCAAAGACTCAGTCGTTCGTACCTGGCAATTCGGGCCTTCCGGTTCCTCAACCTATGTCGCATCACGGTTCTCCTCACCATGGATCACCACATCACGGTTCTCCTCATCTCTCCTACAACGCCTTCGCTCCCCCTCAACAACAATTTGGCAACGGCATGGGCTACAATATGGCTCGGCAAGGCTCCAATAACTCACTGCCATCTTACCATGCGTCTCCTCACATGGCTCATCGGCCAATGATGCATCAAGGCATGCCTCAAAATCTTCCGCAAGGCATGTCTCATGCGCCAGGTATGCCGCAAGGTGTAAATCCAGGTATGTCGATGCCACACAATGGGCAGCTAGGAAATCATCTTCCCAACTATGGCAACCCTTCGACTCTTCCCCCTAAGCCACCTACCGGCGTTTAAAGGCCTGGGTTATGTTTTATCAGAAAGTGGCGTACGGTGGCAGCATTGGCGGAGTTAGCGGGACATGCGGCATAAAGTGACACTTTTAAGTACCAGGTTTACAACATGAGCTGATAGACCAATACAACCATGAAAACTAACATGAATCTACGGTGAGACTGGAAAATAATGTGCATGTGAAGAATGATATTCTATGCGCAAGGCTCTATGGCCAACCCCAACGCCAAATTTTCCATTCCTGTACAATGCAAGTAAATGCACAGCCGAGTCAGTGAAACGGTTCGATCATGACTATCATTACTCGGTGGGTTCTCGTGGTTCCCTAGGCTCTCGTTGTCCACCACCACGTCCACCCCCTCCACGCTTCCCACCTCTCTGTCCTCCGCGTTGTCCTTTGTCTCCTCCCGCATCTCCTCCTCCAGTTGCTACCAAAGCATCAGAGCCACCCATAGTAAGTGTAGCTGTAGCTAAGCGCTGAGATAGGTCGATTTGGGTGCGGATGGTGTTTGCAAGATACGAAACCACAAGTACATCCTGGATATGGTTGTTGAAGTCCCGTTCGATGTCTTGTGGATCGACCTTTGGCGCCAATGACAAAGCGTTCATGAGGAATTGACCCAACGCATTTAATGGCTCTCGTTCTTCGTCCAGGACTGAACTGACATACTCGGCTACTCGTTCGAGAAGGTCCATGGTCTGCTCAACTGCTCTCTCCAGGCCCTCAATATCTGACACTACCGGTGCCGCTCGATTCTCACTATCCTTTGCACCAGAGATCAACTCAAGACCACTCTTCTCAGCCTCGCCATATCGGATTTCGTAAGGGACGGGAATGAAGAGACAGCTTTCGGCTGCACGTTCAGCGTTGACTCCTACAGGTGCACTAATGTATGCCTTCGCGTCAATCTCCTTGCCGGGTTCCGTCGAAACAGTCAAATGTACAGCAGGGTGAGGGAAGGTTCCTGTCTCCGGGCTGGCAAAGAAGTTTTGGATTAAGGCACTGAAGCTATTAAGCTCAAGACTTGTGGTGTACCATCCTAGCAGTACCTCTCTCGGGTTTGCCTTCAGTTGCAACGCCAGCATATTCTTCTGGTATTCGACATCGACCTCGACTTGATCTTCGTTCTCGGTGTGTGGGATCGCGAAGCAATTTCGTACTTCCACCTCCATGCCATCTTCAGAGCGTATGCCTAGAAGTGCTCCAATTACTCGTGTGGACTGTGTGTCTCTAATATCCCGTCGTATCGCATGGTCGAGAATCGAGAATACGGCCTATAGATCGTAAGTTTGGTACATCAAATACTTGTAGATTATCGTACTTGTGGTTGGAGTATGACATTTAATGGTGCCGTAGTGGGCTGGACGCCGATGACTGCTGGCGCAAGAGGACGCGCAAGATGCAGAAATGATTCGGTACCGACCGCCATGCTGGGCAGCTGTATGATCAAGTCGGGTGGAGGTGAGAGAAGACTTGAAGATGTCGGCGCTGTGTTGAGATTTCCCCGTCGTCGCCATTTCCACACTTGGTGGGATTTTTGGAGTTTGTGCGGGACGAAAAGCACGCTAACGAGTAAGATAAGAAGCACGTGAATTTCGAAAGGCAGCTAGGAATCATGCTCAATCTACACAGCTGAGACTTAATGTGGTCAATGTTCATGTGGCATTCGTAAGTTATGGAAATATTGAAGTTGTTTCATCTCTTCAGACATTCTGTGGTTGTAGCAGCGGTCCAAGCCAAGACCTCGAAGTAAATAAATTTCTCCTTCGTATAAGGTTATACCACGATAAGATAAGGATTCGCCAATTTCATTTTTGGAGACAAGCATTGCCAAAACAGTTTTCTGTCGCACTCACGATTCTTCCTCCAAAATGGCTTTTCACGGCGGCAGAGGGGGCGCAAGAGTACGAGGGTCAGGGTCCGGAGGTTTTAGAGGCCGTGGAGGTCGCGGAGGTGGTAGTTCTCGAGGACGAGGTGGATTCAGAGGCGGACGAGGGAAACCAATATTCGATAGTGCTAGAATAGCACAGCAGAAAGAGGAGTGAGTGAAAATGAGCATCTTCGTTTGGGCTATACACACTAACCCTGCCGTCAGAGAAGCCAGTGATTCAGAATCACAAGAAGAATCACTTGATGAAGAGCAACAATCAGACCTCGAGGAAGAATCTAGCGCCGACGAAGATGAGGAACCTCTACCAGCTATACGTCCTTATGCCGCCCTCATGCAAAGCTTGTCCTCCGACGCTGCCCCGCAATCCAAGAGACGAAAACTAGATCACGCTTCAGACACTGCTACAAGCAAGAGGGAGAACTTGACTGAGCAGGATGATCAAGGCTCGGTTGCTGAGGATGCTGATCAGGTCGAGGAACCCGAAGAAGGACCCGAGACCGCCACGGATGATCTTCTAGAAGATGTCGAAGAAGATGTCGAGGATTCTTCGGACCCTTTCGAAGCACATTTTGCAGACCCAGACGACAACGTACTGGCTCAAAGATTGAAAGCCATCCAGCAGAACCAATGGATCAGTCACAAACTCCAGGTGCCGAAAGTTGGCAAAGCAGTCTTGAGCCTTCCACACAAAGATAGCACCAAGCATGTTTCCATGGAAGAAATATCTGGCCCAGGACAGTTGAAATTGAAGCAGAAGTTGGCGACCGCCATGTTGAAGCACATATCCTCATTCGATGAATTGGAAAGACAAGTATCACCTATCATGTTCAACTATCAGGACATGCTATTCTGTGAGCGGAAGACGACAAATTCGGAAAGTTTGAGGCGATTGGCATGTTTACATGCTGTCAACCATGTTTTCAAGTAAGTGAAGTATACTGCTTTACCTTTTCTGTGCTAACGGGTTAACAGGACTCGTGACCGTGTCATCAAGAACAATTCGCGGCTTGCAAAAGAAGAGAGTGACGATTTAGAACTGCGAGACCAAGGCTTTACCAGGCCTAAAGTATTGATGATTCTTCCTACTCGAGAGTCCTGCGTGAGAATGGTGAGCATGATAACAACTTTATGCGAACCAGATCAGCAGGAAAACCGGAAAAGATTCGACGACTCCTACGTTGAAAAAGAAGAGAAATTCTCTGCCGACAAGTCAGCAGACTTTCGAGAACTTTTCGGGGGCAACGATGATGATATGTTTAGACTTGGGCTGAAATTTACTCGAAAAACTATCAAGTATTTCTCCCAATTCTACAACTCAGACATCGTTTTTGCTAGTCCACTTGGTCTACGCATGGCTCTAGAAGGAAGGGACGATAAGAAAGGAGATAGCGACTTTCTAAGCTCGATCGAGGTGGTCATCGTTGATCAAGCCGACGCCCTTCTCATGCAAAATTGGGAGCATATGGAGTATATTTTTGAGCATCTCAATCTACAGCCAAAAGAAGCTCATGGCTGTGACTTCAGCAGAGTGCGAAGCTGGTATCTGGACAACGATGCGAAATACTTCCGCCAAACTATAGCCTTAGCAGCTTTCAACACTCCTGAGATCAATACGTTGTTCTTCAATCAATCCAAGAATTGGGCTGGGAAAGTCAAGATCAATGCTACATATCTAGGCACGATTCAAGAACTTGATCTGAAAGTCAAACAGACTTTCTCTCGCCTGGATTTCGCCTCTATTGCAGAAGATCCAGATGCTCGATTTACTTACTTCATGACAGCCATCATCCCATCATTGACGCGTCGTGCCAAGGACACAGCCGGAACGCTCTTATTCATCCCATCTTACCTCGACTTCATTCGAGTACGAAACTACTTTTCCACCTCAGCTGCTACGAGTAGCTTGTCTTTTGGCAGCATTTCTGAGTACACATCTGTTCCAGATGTAGCCAGAGCACGTTCCCACTTCTCCAGCGGACGGCATAGTGTTTTGCTCTACACAGAACGGGCTCATCATTTCAGACGTTACCAGCTTCGAGGGGTGCGGAAGGTCATCATGTATGGACTACCTGATAATCCAGTATTTTACAAGGAGATAGTAGGTGGTTATCTTGGGAGAAGTATCCAAGAAGGAAAATTGGAACCAGGAGAGGGTAGCGTAAGGATTTTGTTCTCCAAATGGGACATTCTGAAGCTGGAAAGAATTGCTGGCACTGAGAGAGTGGGAAAGATGATCAGGGAGAAGGGCGATACCTTTGATTTTGTGTAAAGTATCGTATCTACATCTCGACCTGACAATCTCAAGAGCTTACAAACGCCAACCCATGCAATGCTGTACAATATACACCCTATACCCCATATCGTTACAGTGACAGCCCTAATCCTAAATTTCTCCGCCCCATCGCCTCTCATCGCTCTTAGCATTATCTCTATCTCCAACTGTCAATTTACTTATTTTCTTGATCATCTTTACCAGGTCCTTCTCGCCGTTCGGTCTGAATCGTGTGACTTTCTCCATGTTTCTCTCGGTCATCTCTGTCGGCTCCACTCCCTTCGCTCTGTCCTTCGCTATTGTTCTCGCGGTCATCGCAAATCTCATATCCTTTGGTCCATCTACCAGCTCTAAAATCGCAGAAGGCGCGTGATCCGGCTTCAATGGCTCAACTCGTAATACCCGCGTATATCCACCTGGTCGTTCTGCGTATCGTTCACGTAAAGGTCCAAACAGCTTGGGAATAAGTTCGTGTGGTTTCTATGACCCCAATTGTCAGTAACCTAAGCTTGTGAGTAATCGACAAGAAATCCGTACGTAGAATATGGCAAACGCTGCTCTCTTGCTAGCTTCAGTGTTCTTCTTTCCCAGAGTTACGAGCTTCTCTGCCAATCTCTGTGCTTCCTTTGCCTTGTGCCATGTTGTAGATATCGATTCGTGTTCGAACAGACTCGTAACTAAATTTCGTAGGAGAGCTTGACGATGAGAGGATGTGCGGCTCAAATGCCGGTATTTCAAACGACCGCCAGCCATTGTGAACTATGAATCGTCGTGTCGATTGGGAGACTCGATTCCACACAAACAATATCTGACCGCGAGAACCTTCGAAGTGGAGGTCCGGAGCGGAGTTGGTGTTGGTGGTCGTCGAGATATTCGGGATCTCGAAGCTTGAATGTTTGTCGTGATTTCAAAAACTGGAGATTTAACCGACGTTTCCCCGGTCGCCCGTGCCCCTAACAGCTCCTTTCGCCCTCTGAATCTTGTAAACTCTAACACATCTCCAATCTTACATTTTTGGGTTTAAAATTCTCCCAAAAGGGATGCTACTGTTTGTTTGCAGATTTCACAATGATTTACTATTCGTCACTTGTGCACATTATTCTGAAAGTTTCCCATGGATAATGGCGGGATATTCTTGATTCTGATCTCAAGGTCCTGGTGGTCTATTGAAGTCATACACCGAGTAGGCTCTAGACTATGTAAGTTTGTTGAGATTCCATTCCCGTCTCTTGTCTTGGGGTATGATGTTAAGTCCCAGTGCCATGATGGTAAGCACAATCTTCGAGGCCAAAATACAGACATTGCAGCTTCGTCACTTTGCCAATTGATACTTCGTCTGTTCTCAAACATCAGCAAATCCCGAAACACTTTGACCATGTCAACTCACAAATTCAAGTATATCATAGCCTCTCAGCCACGGTTGGAAAGTCGGAACGTTGGGTGATTCTGGTAACTCTCCAAGCGGAAGCCTGGGAGGAAGCTGCGGTCCGAAGCCCATCTTATGTTTGAATATCTTGTCCCGTTCTTGTTGTTGAGGGCCATCTTGCATCGTCCATAAGTGTGACACATTGATGCCGTGGTCTCGTATAAGCTCACATCGAGGTTTCCTGATTTCTTGGAACTTCTGCAAGATTTTGGGGATGGCATCGATGTCCGAAGCGTGATCCAGACATTCTGCGAGAGCCAAGGAGTCCTCTAGTGCCATTGCTCCTCCCTGTGAAAGGTCAGCTATTTTCAAGTCTGCATCCTGCTTGGAGATGTACCGAGCCGGAAAATGGTAAGACTGCGTGCGCCGCATCCCCAATCAGAATTACCTTTCCACTCTTGCTCATCCAAGATTTGAGGGTGACATCGTGCAGCTGCCAAACTATAGCTTCATCAACGTAGCTCATCAGCTTCTGAATAGCAGATGTGTATGGTTTGAAGTACGCTCTGATTTTGGTGATATCTTTTCGTCTGGCACCACCAGGAGCCGAATCAGACTCTCTAGGATTTAGGTAGTCGACACAAAGTATTTTAGTGTCTCCTATTTTCTTCCTAATCAGAGGGTTCATGGAATTTCATGCTGATCTACGTACCTCTACGGACTGGTTGCATAGGAATGCAGCCGACAGGACCTAGGAAGACTTAGACAAGTCAGCACGATAACTTCGATGAAGAACGAGAGCAAAGAAATATTTAATATCGGCCGAGACCCCCATCATAACCCAGCGGGCGGATTGCTTACCGTTGCATGCCTCCATCAAAGGAGCAGTTTCAGGATCTGAGAGTATTACACTTTCCGGATAATTGACCCGGGTCACATCAAACCCCCTGTCTCTCACAGTGATATCAGACTCAGGAATGATCGCCTTTCGGACAACAGAGTTGACACCTAATTGCAACAGTTGTTAGTATTGGTTACAGCAACGTAACGGTCAGAGAACCCTGGGCTTACCATCTGCTCCAATCACCAAATCTGCTTCAACTCTCTCCCCGCCATTGATGATGACGGCTGGGCAGTTCTCGTCCACTGAAACAACGCGGCATCCTAATCTCACTTCGACACTTCTCTCTATTGCGCCAGCATATAGCATCTGCTGGTAATCTGCTCGATGAACTCCCCAGCGGCTTTCCTGATTAGCAAAGGAGTGTTAGATTGTCAAAATCAAGACTCACGGATAATTGAATTGGTCTACGAGTTCTGTATTTTTTATATCAAAAACACATTGACCGTCGGCATAGCGACGGAAAAGAATTCTATCATGGTCGATGCCACACTTCTCAACAAATTTCTGGTACGTGCCCAGTTGATCGATGCATCTTGATGCATTGGCATCAGCCACCACAAAGCCTCCAACGGCCTGAAGCTGGAAAGCAGCTTCAACGATTGTGACTTTGTGGCCCTTGTTTGAGAGCGCTATGGCTGCCGAGAGGCCAGCAATGCCTGGGCTTGACTTTTAGCTTTCAGGTGCTGGTCCAGGTGGACCTGTCTTGCTTACCTGTACCCACGATGACGATGCGGAATGGCATTTTGAAAGATATGGTACCGGTATTACACGAGAGACCAAAGGGCTTGGGGAAGGTTGAATAAAGTACAAGAGTCGAATATATTATGCTTATGCTTCGCTTACGCCGGCTATATAACTTTGTAAGTTATTCCGATTTGTTTGACGTACGAGAGTACAGTCAGATTGGAAGATGCTGCCAAGAATGCGGTTCATCAAAGACTAGAGACAAAGGATCAAATCATTCGTGTAGTCCACAGAATAATATAAGAGAGGCAGCATCAACCATTTGGGCCCAGACTTGGTGCAAGAGTTGCTGTACTGACAATACTAGTGGCCTATTAGCATATACAACCCTAAATATGACAAGGCCCTTATTGTCCGCTTGTGTAGCGAGAAAATGTACCTCATGTAGAAGAACATTGAGGCTCGATTTTACGTCTTCCGAGCACAGCACTATCAATGTTTGGCCCACGTACCACAATCCAGATCCGAGATCCACGCTCACAGATTCAAAGTCAACATCTCTAAGAGGGATTATGGCGGTCAGACATTTTGTTCAATGAAGATTGAATGGATAGTCGCGAATGAGGGAAGAGGTGCTACTGCAGCTTCCGGATCTGGCAAGAGGTTCACCAGGAAAGACTCTGCCAGTCAGCAAGACGCCGCAGAAAAGCCTCGCTCCCAGCCACCCTAATTCGACTTTGAGAAATGCAGGACATACCAAATCTTGCAGTCCTAATTTGTGAACATTGGTGATGAACCTTCGATTGAGATAGAGAAAGTTCTTCTGAGCTTCCCGGCTTGAAGATGGAAGAAAAGGCACTGAGTCGATAGAGGTTCAAAGGTCCCGAAAGCTGAAGGCAAGGCACTCTTGAATGGACCGAACACAAAATTCATCCAAAATTCATCCATTACAGTGCAATGATAATCAAAAACGGCTAGAATGACACCAGGATTCAACACCCATACTTGGGAATTCCGAGGCTTCATATAGTCAAGGCACAGCACTCGCTGAATTGTAGGTTATAAACCAATGGCTTCATGAACAATTGGCATGATCGTGTAAGTATATACTGCAATGTGATGATCATATAAAACTTACTCTGCGGATGCCGTTGTGCTGTTGGTACGTAGTCAGTTGTGACCAGCGCGAGTGAGGCGGGAACATCTCGGGCGACCAAGAAATTTTGAAGCTCTGCCGACAGACGTCAACCACACCACCACGCAGTTCGGTCACGGGCACGCCAATTCGATGAGCGTTTGAAGCTCCTTCGGTATCAATTGAAAAGCTCTTGATCCTGTAATAAGATTGCAGAGTCCTCCGCCAGTTTCCAACGGCGTTGGCGCAAGTTACCAACCCAAACGCGACAATCTAGGTCCAGCAATCAAGCACCGACCTTGCTTCCTACTTCTGCAATGGGGTTTACAACGGGCTTTACTGGAGGGGTCACATTGACCTTGGGACTTGCATATCTCACAGTCCTCGCACATGAACGGAACAGGTGCGAAGACAGCTCCGAAGCTCTCAGCTTGGGATTACAGTACTAATTCGCTGGCAGACGATCACAGGCTTTTGCACTTCGAACACAATCCCGTGTCCTAGAAGGGCTTCTCGATCCCACACCTCTGCCCCCTCCTCAAACCCGAGCAGAACTCGCACGAGAAGAACGAAGCACAGTAGTAGAAACTGCGAAGGATCGATGGAACGCGGAAGTCGAGAATGCTATAAGATGGGTGCAAAGGACAGACTGGAGTGAGGTCAGGGAAGGTGCTGAAAGAACTGTCTCGAGGCTACTTGGAACCGGCTTAGAGAAGTCCAGGGAAGACATTGAGGAAGTAGAGAGGAAAGCTGGTCCAAAAGTACAAGAAGCTGTGGATCGGAGCAAGGCCGCCGCGAAGCAAGCTGCCGACCAAGCTGCCGCCGGAATCGATAGAGCTGCCGCAGCGACAATAGCTGGTGCCGATCGAGTCGGAGCTCGAGCGAAGGTGCAAGCAGATAAAGCTGGAGTTAAGATTGCTGAAGCTCGAGATGCTGCAAGCGCTAAAGCCAGTCAAGTAGTAGCCGACACAAAATCCGGGGCGCAGGATGCTGTCAAGCATTCCGGTGGCAATGTGGACGCTGCTAGAGGCGCTTTGAGAGATGCTGTTAGCAAAGGGATTGAGATGGGCAAGGACGCTGTTGGCAAAGCACAAGCCGCTATTGGTCTTGCCGAAGAAAAGTTCGAGTCCAAGGCACAGTCTTCTGCTTTAAGCCACAGCGGAAGCGTAGAAAAGGCACTTCACGAGCGTTACGAATCACCAAAAGGCTTGAAATCACCAGAAGAGGCTTGGGAAGAGAGATATACGCCTATCGATAAGAGGGATAATACTGTTCTTCGTGGTGTGTAAGATTAGAGGATAATGTACAATTGACCATCCAGCTCTGGTACTTCCCGGGAAGAAATGAGTGCTTAGACATTTCCTTGCCAGCGATACTTCCCGGAGACAGCGCGGAGAAGTCTCCGTCGATCAGTTTTCCTGCTTGTTTTCACGGGCGAGATGTAGTTTGCCAGAGTATCAATGACATGAGTGGTTTTGTGCTCCCGTCATATTCCTCTATTGTTTGTGCTCACCTCGGTGATTCGTGCTTCTTCTAATGCCTCGCACTTTGCGGATCTTTGAAATAATTTTTGTAATTCAATGTCATTCGGCGCGTGCGTTGTGTCCATACCTTCATCCTCAATCAATTACATTCACCAAGGCCAAGGACACCATTCAGCTATCACGACCCATCAGTCTCCGAAGCAAGACGACAAAAATCCATCCTCCCTCATCCAGACACAACCACAAAATCATGGAGTCAATACTCAAAAACTACCTACGAGCTACCTTCAACCCCAACTCCCAAATCCCCTTGAGCTCACCAAAACAAGCCTACCACTTCACACCCTCAAAAGAAGAGCAAGCCGAAGCCGAAGAGATAGCAAAGACATCCTAGGAGAAGGTCTAATCGAAGCGCCGACAATACAAATCATTCTCAAATTACAGGCTACGAGGATGAATCCGTTGGAATGGCAGGCGATACGAGATGTATTGGAGATTAATGAGGAGGCGTTTACGGATATTAGGAAGTTGTGTTCTTTGTTGCGTCAGCCGGAGACAGGAATAGTGAATGTGCGAGGCAAGGGAGAGGCACGTGATGGTAGAGGGGAGAAAGGGAAGGGAGTGGAGAGGAGAGAAGGCATGACTGGGGCCAGAAGGTTGATGGGAAGTACCATTGGGAGAGTTGAGGACTTGAAAGTGTTTAGTCGGAAGACGAAGGGACAATCGATGAGTTTGTGTTACACGTTGGTGCCGGATCCAGCAATTCAAATGGGTCAAGCCTAGATTGCGGAACGCATATTTCTCATAGGCTTACTGACCATGCTAATTCCATGCTTAAATTCCCAGGGATTTGTCTCTCTTCCACCGATTCAGACTTAGATTCTCTCAATGCCATTCATTGAACATAGCTCTGCTCCAGAATCTTTCCGTCATGCACTCAAAACGATCTCTCCAACCGGTCAAGATTCACCAGCTTTCTTAGCTTCGGGTTCAGACCCAGGTGGATATCGCACAGTAACATACGTGATACTATTCTTCCCCGACCCGCCCCAACGTTCCAAATGAGCATCAACCTCACCCACATCCTTGAACCCATGATCTCTAAACATCTTCACAGAAGTCGACCAACAAGGACACCAGGTCTTATCACCACTTTTGTCCGTCACCTCGTTCCATACCTTCGTGAGGGCCGTTCCTAGTCCTTTCTTCTGGTGACCCGGATGAACGACAGTGCCTTTTCGATGATAGTCCTCGACTGGGTCATATCCGTGCTGACTGGGAGCTCCGAGAGACTCGAAGAATGCTATGAAGGCTTCATAATCCATTCCCTCGAGCAGTGGCGGGAGCTCCTCGGATAGTGCTATGTTCTTCATCTCCTGGGTCATAGCTGGAACGTATTTCCACGGGGTCTGTATGAAAGCAAATGCCACAATTTTCCTGTCAACCCGTTAGATTAGGTTCGTATGAGAAATATGAGATTCACATGTATTTGCACGTACCCCGAGCTTTCTTCCACAATCTTGTAAGTGGAGATGTCTGGCATTCCCCATCTCACCGCGAAGGTCTTGAGCACCCAAGGTAAGATCTCTTTCTGGTCACAGTCTTTGACTATTATTTTCCAGATTTCGGTGTCAACGTCGTATGTGTCTAACATAACTTGAAAGGCCTCCTTCACGTCCTCGGGTGAGCCTGTCTCGAGTTTTAAGCTAGCGGGAAGAGCCATTGTTCTGTGATAAATGAGAATTAATATAGAATTGAGGAAGGAAAGAAAGTCAAATGCTGGAGCATAGAGGCAGTATATTTGAAGGCTCTAGCAGAGGTTATCTAAGTGCTTACATCCCGCCGCAATTCTGCAGACATAGAACGAAATATTAAAAAGACGAGTAGAATATGTGAATGTAACCTTTCTCTATATTGGGCACACGTTGTGCTGACTAAATGTAAGCAATGGACCCGATGGTCCAATGGACAAGTAAGACGAGCCGTCGAATCATGTACGTAGACTTACGTCCATCAGACCCCTGGTCAAGCTTGAGAAACGGTGCTGTACGAGAAGTTCTTGCTAGCAGGTAGGGCTTACCATACTGCCGGGATAGAATTCCAATCGGTGCAATACGACTGTCTCTAGGTAACACAAGGCTGAAGTGGTCCGGCAGATGATGTACTTCCCCAAAGGTGTTTTGTTGCCTTTCGAACCAACCCGCCGGCCAACCGAAGAACAGAAACGAATATCTGAAATCCTATTAAAGATAAAGCGACTAGCTCTTACTCGATTGAGGTCTGAAAAGTCAATTAAAAGCATGCTCCATCTGTCGTTGTTGCCGTAGTCGGTTACTTTCATTTTCGAAGGAAGGCATTATGCGAGGTGAGCTGTGAAGACAGGAGTTTTCAGTTCAGATGAAACGCGTGGGATGCGTCGTATTCTGTACCTATTAGCTGTGCGTCCGAGGAAAGCGAGGGAGGAAAAAGTACAGACCATTCATTGCAGTTCTTGATAGGAAGCACAAATGCGCTTGATTCTAGTACGGAGGTATCGTGTTTGCGCACTATGACCAGATATACACCATTCTGATGCCAGGTTCGGGGTCGTTGGTCGAAATCTCGAAGACCGATCAGTCCACGTCGTAGAAATTAATCACATTGACGATTTCCCAGTGACAGAACTTGCTTTGCTTGCCCTAACGGCATTCAAAAGAAAATTAGACAGATTCCAACCACTTCAATCCAACACCAATCTTGAACTCACATCCGCTTGGTATCCGACAACATCATCAATAATGTTCTTGACAGTAGCGTGCTGAGGCGCCCATGGCTTAGATTGCTTCATTAATGCGACACGAATTGCCTTTGCAAGTCCGCTGTCCGAATGTTAGCATATAGAGACGAGGAGGCGTCGTCCATTCTCGGCTGCCAAAAGGCATCATTGAGGGGACTCACTCGACATCAGAGCGGGTAGCATAGTTTTGGTCTTCCAGCTCTTGGGCCAACTCGTCTTGGTGGTTGTCTAACAGGGCGGGGTTTGCTACTACAATCATCGCGAGACCCAATCTCATGGCATCCATCACAGTTCCTGCGCCTGGTACCCAAGTCAGTGGTTGAGAAGGGTAGTGATCATTAAAATTTCCTTACCAGCATGCATGATAATCAAGCCTTGCTTTCGTACACCTTCCTTTGCTTGACAAAGGCGCATGTCATCATGGAGACTGTTCTTGAAATCGAAAGCCTCGACGGACAGTCTGCAAGTACCTTGTGGGGGGATGTAGGTGCCTTTCTGGAATTCCGCGAGGACATCACCGCACTGAAGGTACACCTTCGTGAAGCCTTCCTTCTCGAATTCTGCGAGGCATTCTGGACTCAAGGCCTTCGCAACCAGCTCAGGGAATGGCGCAGTGGCACCGGTGGTGATGAAGATTACCCTTTCCATCTTCTTAGGACCTGGTTGACCGCGTCGAGGTTTGGGAGCCGGTGCTGCAGGTGGTGGCTGTGGCTGTGGCCATGGCACTTTGTGATCTGAGCCCATATCGATAAGGTGGGCGTCAGACATGTCGGCGGTTATAAGCTCCGTGGTCGTGTTACGAGTAACACTGAGCGTGCATGAAAGAAACCCAAAGTAAGCTAGTAATCCAGGCTAACCATCTTGGTCTAGTGTGTTGATTGACCTGACAATTTTATATCCTCTGCATGTACGAGTACCACAATTCCAGGTCAACAGCTATGGCCACCGCTATACAAGGCTTCCGGGTTGCAGCGAGGAGCTGCAGCTGTAGGCCTGCAGCTCATCAATATGCGACTCGAACAATTGGACTCGACAGGGCATTTACAACGACTTCTACACGACAGCTGAGGAAACCTGCCGAAGATGTCCGTAAGAAGCTGAGGAAATCGAGCGATCCACTCGCACAAGAAATTCTTGACTTGGAGAAGAGTATTCTTAATGAGCCATCAGAGGGCGAACTATGGAAGGCGGCACTTGAGAATGTCGCGCGAGACGTCCCCCAACGCGGTCAAAGGATGCCATCACGGACGATGAAACCAAAGCAGACGTTCATGAATATAGGGGATCCTGATCCATGGGAGTACGAGGATACGCTGCAGGATGACGATGATGATATCAATGCACTTGCACACGGCGAGTTGGAACAGCACCGAGAGATACGGCATTATGCAAGATTGGCAGCTTGGGAAATGCCATTGCTATCTAGTAGGTCATTCCCTATCTCTGCTAAAGGATTGTGATAATGACAAAGTAATCAGAGCTTGCCAAACCCTTCCAGCCGCCCACAGCAGACATGCCGCTGCGGTTCCGATACACCAGTTACATGGGCGACCAGCATCCCGCCGAGAAGAAAGTCGTTTTGGAGTTCTCTCCTGCAGATATGCCAAATCTGACAGACCTTCAGAGGGAAAAGCTGAAGAAGTTGGCTGGTGTGAGATACAATCCAGAAACAGACATTGTGAAGATGAACTGTGAGATGTTCGAGACACAAGCTCAAAACAAGCGGTATTTGGGAGACGTGGTTGATTCGCTCTTAACAGAAGCACGGGTATGATCACTCTTTCCAATTCTTTCAACTTGCTCTAACCGGTTACAGGATTCCACAGACACATTCGAGGACGTCCCATTAGACACACGACACCATCATTTCAAACCAATTCCAAAATTCCCCAAGGAATGGAAGATGACAGCGCAGCGCAGAGCAGAGTTGGAGCAATATCGACAGGAGGTTGCCATGAGGGAGCAGCAAAGGGCCATCATGGGTCAAGTCGTGGATGGTGTCTTGCAGATCGAAGAAGGGCTGAAGAGAAAGGCGGCCGCTGCGAAGGAGCTCATGCCTGAATTGGTCATGGCTGGGAGTGGTGCAAAGGCCAAAGGAAGGATGTTAGGAGTCAGAAGGTAGCGATACTGTAAGATACTGTACATGATCCGACTAAGTGTACAAATACAACTTCGACGGGAAGATGTCCAAGCAGCTGGCGTATCCTATTTCTAGACCTCGGGTGTGATTGGCAAGCCCGATGTCTCTACTCTTGGGATGATCGGAGCTAGATCTTCTAGCAGCGGTATTTGATCACATTCGAGGGCTTTCCTGCTCCTTTTCCGCTCCAAGGATGAACAGCCTTTGACAAGAGTTCCTAGCTGCGAGTAACATGCTTGTCGTGTGCCGCTGTCTGTAAGGTTCTGTTTTCTATCAAACTATGAAACGGAAACGGTGATTCTGCTGTATAGCAATACAAATACAATCGTCTACCTCACCTACGCACGTCTGAAGAGAGTCCTTATTGCCTCTGAGTATCCGCTTACTTAACCCCTTTAACACGTGCTCTCGAGTCTTACAGAGGTCGCGGTACTAGGTTGTTGCCCCACAAAAACTCTTTGCATCGCAATGGGAACCTCGGTCTGCAGCTAGCACGCCCGCATTGGCCAATGGTACTTGACTCTCTACCGTGACCATTACTCCTCACATCCGCATCTCACTCTGCAGCACTCGTTTTACCACGATTACATCTCACCCCGATACTGCTGTCAGCTCGTCTCACCTGCGTTCCCCCAGATTCCGAACGCGCCGGGAAGTAGTTGTCCCGCACCTATTTCCGATAATAGAGATCTGAAGTATCTTTGGGTCCGTCGTCCACAATACGCTGCCTAGAGTTTTACAAGCTTTGAGTTATTGGGCAGGCAAAGTTTACGAATAAATATTGAGCGTTGATTCGCAGATCAAGTAAAGGATTGAAATCATAAGACATGTAAGTACTTTTGTAGCTTCTTTTGCTTCACATGCTCAAGTACAACTGTCTCGGCAACTGTTTCTCACGAGCGGGGAAGTACAAATTCCTGCCACTTTCCAACTTTTTTTTGCCAAAACGAGTACACCTTTCTATCCCAAAGAACTTGCTTGAACTTGGCTAACAGCTATTCTTGAGCAGCTCCACCATTCAACATGGCATCTACCAAGCTCGAGCCCTTCGTGGCGACTTCCATCGACTCGATTCCCAACACAGTCAACCTTTGCAGAACTACCTTTAGCTCACAAAAGACGAAACCGATCGCATACCGACTGGTCCAGCTTCGCAAGCTATATTGGGGCATTGTCGACAACTCGGAAGCTCTCGTAGAGGCCTGCAAGAAGGACCTTGGAAAGCCATCCTTCGAAACATATATCTCCGAAATTGACTGGTGCAAGAATGATATTATGTTCGTCACCAAGAATCTGGCCAAGTGGATGAAAGACGAGAAGGCGCCAGACATTCCACTCACCAACTCGTTGTTAAATCCCAAGATTCGGAAAGAACCTCTCGGCACGGTGCTCATTATTGGAGCGTATAACTTTCCAGTACAGTTGTCGATAGGTCCTTTGATCGGAGCCATTGCAGCAGGATGTACAGCTGTGTTGAAGCCGTCAGAGGTGTCACCAGCATCTGCTATGGTCATGAAGAACATTGTTGAGAAGTACCTTGATCCAAATGCGTACGCTGTTGCAAATGGTGGCGTTCAGGAAACAACTGCCCTTCTCAACGAGAAGTGGGACAAGATCTTCTATACTGGCAGTGCCAACGTTGGCACTATTATCGCCAAGAAGGCCGCTGAAACCCTTACGCCTGTCTGTCTCGAACTTGGAGGCCGAAATCCTGCTATTGTCACCAAGAACGCGGATCCACGTCTTGCAGCTCGACGTCTCTTGTGGGGCAAATTCCATAACGCCGGTCAGGTATGCATCAGTCAAAACTATATAATGGTCGAGCGAGATATCCTGCCAGCCTTCGTCGAGCAGCTCAAGATCGCCATTAAGGAGTTCTTCCCTAATGGCCAAAAAGCCAGTCCCGATTTTGCCAGGATTGTCAACAACAGGCATTTTCACAGAATCAAGAAGATGCTTGATGAGACTCGGGGCAAGATTCTAGTTGGTGGCGAGATGGACGAGGCGGAGAACTTCATTGAGTTGACTATCGTTCAAGTCGAAGATATCAAGGATTCGATGATCGTGGACGAGTCGTTCGGACCGTTGATGCCTTTATTGGCAGTCGACAGTGTCGAGGAGGCTATTCGTAACGCTAATGCTGTCCATTCCACGCCTCTGGGCCTGTATCCTTTCGGCAATAAGAAAGAGACCGATAAGAGTAAGTTTATATCGGCTTCCAAAAATTGTCTCTTTCTAACATTCTTCAGTTCTCAACGAAGTCACTAGCGGAGGAGCGACTGTGAACGGTAAGTGATACACCTAATGCATTCTTGTTCTATATCTAATATCCTACAGATGCCTTCTTCCACGGCTCAATCCCAACACTAGCCTTCGGCGGTGTCGGAGACTCCGGTCAAGGAGCATACAGAGGCAAATCCTCATTCGACACCTTCACCCACCGCCGCTCTGTAGTCCAGACACCCGGCTGGATGGAGAAGTTACTCGACGTCCGCTATCCACCATACGACGGCAAGCTCAAGAAGTTCAGACAAATGAGCGAGATGAAGCCGGATTTCGACAGAGAAGGTCGGGAGATCAAAGGAGTGGGGTATTGGTTGGGACTTGTGTTTTCACTTGGAGGTGAGAGTTTGAAGGGCGCTGTTTTAAGATGGGCTGTTGTTGCTTTGATTGCAGTGGGTGCTAAGAGATGGCAGGGAAATAATTTGCCTTCTTATTTGAAATGATTCTTTCGTGTCGTTTGGTAGCCGTGGATTGATGGGTTGGGACCCCCGGAAGGATGGAAATGGGAACTGTAAATGGGTCTATGTATTATGAAAACGTTGTTGGTCTTTGCTCGGTTTCATGCAATTGTATTTGCAAATATCCAAACAGATTGTCATTTTGTTCCTTATCTTGCTATCTGTGTTTCTTGTTTTTGTTGCACGTCGTATCTCTTATCGATATCCTCGGAGACTTGGTATCTTGATAACAACAGCATATCTCTTTGGCGGCGGTTTGCTTGCATGCTTCAGACATATTGACCTACCTATCTCGGCTCCTCGGAAAAGTTTCACTAAGCAATCGCTCAATAAAGGTAGGAAATCAAGTGGTCTACCCATAGAGAAGCATCAACGCGGCCCCATTTAGTAGTGCTTATCTTTCGAGATCATCCTATTGCACGTCTTTGGGAGCATCATTTCCTCAGGCAGGCTCGCGATTTCTGAAAAAAGGCGACACGCTGAAAGCTGGTATCTAGAGGGAGATTGTCCCAGAAAAATAGGAGAACTTTAGAACTGAGATTTCTTGGCCAATCTCTATGGGGTCTCCAAACTTGACTTGTTGAAGTCAGTACAAGGTCGAACTCTTCTCAAGATGTTCGAGTCGATTCCTTCATCTCTCAGGACGCTTCAGTATCACTTTTCCAAACATCGAGAGGCAGGCACAATATGATGGAATCTATGTTGTATTCTCCCCTAGTCCGCAGGTATGCTGAGGTTCATAACTAATTTAAGCTCTCGGACCTCTCTGTAAGTACAAAAACTCAAACATCAAATAATCGGTATCGTTCCATCTCGGAGCCTCCACCGCCGACAATTGTTCACCATCACCCTTTCCCCTCTCAGTACCGTACCTGAGGTCAAGAACTGTGCAACACGTGCACGGCTTGCGGAAGTTACAAGAATTCCGCGCCCACCGGACAGTCATCCAGATATCCTTACCGATACTTTGCCATTCACTGTTTTCCGGATCCTGATCGAGACATCTATCGTACGAAGTCGGTCTGTCGAAAATGTCTAGACGTTCAAGGTTCTTGAGTTCGCGGAGATGGCCTCTCGGTTTGGATAGAGTTCTCTGGACTGTAGGAGCCGAGTGGTTGCATTGAGAGGGTATTATTGAGGTACCTCGATGATAAGATGTCGGACATGCTCTTGGAACTCAGCGTCGTTGACTGCGCAAATGAGGTGAGATACCCAAGCCGGCGTGTAGTTCAAGATATCTCTATCGACTTGGAGCAAGAAAATGACCGTTTCAGGATCAAAGATTTCTCCGGTCATCAATCGTCGAAGGTTCGGCCTCGATCCCAGCCAGTCTGGTATCTCTCTCCTGGAGACAGGGTGAGTGTTGGAAAGTCGACCAAGTGTATTTGTTGTGGAGACACCACCTGGGATTGTATATGCCTCCAGGATATCGATAGCTCTTGATCCTAGGACGCGTAGGTCATAGATGTTGCAGCGAAGCTCCTCGGGTAGACGAAAAAGGGGTGATTCCAGCTATGAATGGGCTGGCATTGCCCCTTGTCTGTGGCCAGCCAGTACATTGTTTCCATAGTGTCTGGAATCGACATCTTGGATTTTGGATGGAGCGTCCGAGTTGGAAGATTTTGTTCTAGTCGGAAGACACGATGATCGAGTTTCTAAGCGAATATTTTTTTTATTACCAGCGATCACAAATCTCATTTTCTTCGGGGTCTTAAGCTAATCCTCTTGTGTTCGTAGGTCCCAAACTGTGGTCGATGGTGGCAGTTCTCCCTGCTTGGTACACTTGCGAGCCACCGAACCGCTGCATGCTATGTTCTTGGTATATCAAGATCTAGATAACGAATGTGTTTTTGATATATCTTGAGTCGCATACCCCGACTAATTTCCGATGTCCCAAGCCTACTTGGGCATTGGGTATTGGGCATTGGGAAGTTGGCGGACCTTATGGACAAAGGTTGCTGAACTCACTTCGATTTATTTACACACATTTGCAGAATACGCCGTTCCTTGAAAGCAAGCCTAGTCTAAAAATCCCTCTACATATATCGGCCCAAGCCTACGCCAACGCAATGCTCATCCATCCATATCATACAAAGCCCCATATCTCCTTCGACATCCCATCTTACTCCACAACAAGCACACCCCTATATCTCATCTTCCCCTCATCTAGTATCTTCATACTCTCCGTAATCCCCTTAACCGTCATCGGAAACTTCTGAATAACAGGTCTAATCTGATGATGCGCAGCAAAGGCTAGCATGTCTCTTTGAACGTGTCTAGCAGCCACCAACGAACCCTGAATCTTCAGCTCGCCAGCAATAATCGGCATGTACGGGATCTTGAGATCGTCGTTGGAGACGGTAAGAGGGTAGAGAGTTCCGCTAGGAGCCATGATGGGAAGGAAGAGCTTCCAGTCAGGTTGGAAGGAAGTGGTGATGAGGAGGTGGTCGATGGGACCAGAGACGTGAAGTTCGGTGGCGCCTTTGGTAGTGATGAATTCGCTGGCTCCGAGCTTCATAGCTTCGTCTTTCTTGCTGTCTGTTCCGGAGAAGACGACGACTTGACAGCCCATCTTGGCGGCGAATTGGATGGCGAGATGTCCTAATCCGCCAACACCGATGATACCAACGCGGTCTGTGGGTTTGGCGGTGAAGGACGACAAGACGTTCCAGACAGTTGCACCACCGCACATCAGCGGTGAAGCATATTCGCGAGGAATAGAATCGGGGATCTTGAAGACGAAGTCCGCTTTCCACACTCCGTAATGCGCGAAAGAACCTTGGTCGTGGTTGGCGTATCCGTACAACTTTCGCTCGGCGCAGAGAGTTTCATGACCGGTGAGACATTGCTTGCAGTGTCCACAAGCATCATGTTGGTATCCCCATCCGACCGAGTCGCCTTTTCGGAAGTTCTTGACCGATGAGCCAGTTTCCTACAAAGTTGTTAGTGTGCCCCATGGCGTAGTATTGAAGGAGGCATACCTCGATAAGACCAGCACCTTCGTGTCCTAGTACCATGTCTTGGTGCTTGTAGTGCTCATCAGTCCCACAAAGTCCAGAGTGGGTGACCTTGATGAGGACCTCATCTGGTCCAAGTTCCCTCGTTGTCTTGGATTCGATGATCTTGCCCTCTTTGGAGCCCTTGAAGACAGTGAACTCAACCATGTTGACTGGACTATAGGTTTGTGTGTTGATGGGAAATTGAGTGAATAGATAGGGTTGAGTGAAGTATATGAATGTGGAAGTGGAGTGAGTCAAAATGGAGTTTTCTTGGAAGAGACTTCTCTCTTATATGACATGAGATGCTACTCGTCCCAAGTCCTTTAGCATCAAAAAACATACCCACCATCACTTACTTACCCCTTCGAATTGATAAGAAAGCCATCGAAACCTGGTGTCAACGTCTCCAGAAATTTTCCATGACAATAAGCATTTAGGACCCAGATAGCAGAAATGCCATGCACTTGCAGCCTTGTCCCCGGCACGTCATCGCCAATTGGCTATATCGATAGCCGCGAGTGGATCAAGCTGCAACCAATTCGGCAGTCCTTCGGGATGTAATGCAAATAGTCCAATCAGAGAATGGCCCAGTGGCATGGATTTGAAACGATGAGAATTTGACGTGGACCGGATGTGCGCCGGACGCTTGAAAAAAATCGAAACGATCGCGAGCGAGGCGACACCCGCAGCACGGTGACGTCTCGAGCGAGGTAAACGAGGAAAAACCTATCGATAAGGGGCTCTGAATTATTTTATCGCCGACAGCACTTCAATGGATGCGCCGAAACCACTTCTAGAGCCCATCTAGAAGCGTCTTTGTGTGGAACGCAGGGAGTGGGTAATGTTCTCCGTCCCATGAAAGCATGGAGCGGACAGTACTCTCCGCGATGAGAAGGTTGTCAACCAAAGAAGCGGTATAGCATATCATCGCCGAAAGATACTTTGAAGGTCAAATATCTTCCTCTGACATGGGTCTATCGAACCTCGGGCTTCGGTCTCTGGGTGTAAACAAAAACAACTTCACCGCATTAGATGATTAGCCAGGCCCTGGTCACCTATATGCCGCAGCGGAGGTTTGACCTGAGAGGTCTCGATCTTCAACGCTCCTGCAGCCTCGTTCAATTGTTTCCAGCCGCCTTGCTTGCTCATGACTCGTGTGCATTTTTTTTTGGACGCAGAATCCTGGCTATGGTCCACTCATCATCAACAAGACTTTCTTGCCTGTCTCTCCTCCCAAAAATACACTGTTCTCGCCGAGCTCATCGTTGTCGACCAAAGTGGCAGCTTCATAAGCCTTCATGACCATATCCTCATCAACATTCAATCCCTCTTCCACCAATAAATTGATGACACCTCGTATCCTAGCAATCTCTCTCCTCGTCTCGGGTGATATCTCATCGTTCTGGCTGGAGTAAACCGTACTGCTTACACTCTCCTCCATCCTCGTAATGGCCGTATCACCTCCAGCAACTTCGATGTGCTTGCTTATCCAGATATACCCATTGACACCAAGTATGACATCGACCTTCTCTCCTCGTGTCGTATCGATCGTCCATAGTTGTCTCCTTGATCTAACAACTCCTCCTCCACCGCCAGTTCCGCTGACACTCATGAAAACTCCATTCCTCAACTTGCCGTACTTCAGACTCCTTGTATGTAATGTAGCGCCTCCATCCTGATTCAGAGATTGAACTTCAGCGATTAGTAAGTCTCCTTCTGAGAAGAATGTTCTGATTTGTAGCTCATCCGTCTCGGTTCTCTTTCGCAGAATGCCACCAGGAAGATTGATTGCTGAGAGGGGTAAGCCAGCTAGAGTTGGAGCTCCAACATCCACTCGCCATCGTCTAGGTTGGACTTCGATGATGCGTCCCACTACCAAGTCTCCAATTTCGGGTGTATAGCGTGCGCGTAGGGGTCGGACAGAGAGGAGTTTGTTGGTTTTCTGGACGGTGCCTGCTACTGTTGCGATGATTTCGGTGCTGGCAGATGCGATGTATGTACCATGACCTCTGCAATATTATTAGCTGATCTTCTCTGCAAATACCAAGAACATCAGGAAGTACCTCATCCACTGAGGATCGTCAGTGACCGTTTCTCCAGGAGTGACAAGATCCTTCGCAGAAGCACGTCGACGCTTTGCAGGTCTCATATCAGAATCTCCCTCCACATCAACCCCGCCATCATCTGAATCATCGCTGGAATCGTGCGTGATTCGATGCGGAACAGCCGGAATCGGTGCGGATATTTTTATCACCATTGTTGTGTTGTGATGAGAAAGTCCTTGCGAGGCTGGAATTGTTTGGTTGGTTTGCACTCAAAATATCGCATCGGCGGGCAAAAGTTTCGTGTACCTCCGATCCAATGAGGCGAGGGGTGTTCATCACACCAAAATCAACCGCTTTGAAAGATCCAGAATTCGAAGGACTTTGATACGAGGACAATATTGAATTGACTTCCGTAATGATAAAGTTGGTTTGTTTTGCCGGCATCAACGGGTTCAAACGAATTGCCATTTTCAATGTCCCACGAGTTCCGGTACATTTTGGCAAGGCTACACTTCAGCCTCACGATGGATGCAATAGTCCCAGTTCCAGTCCCAGTATGAGAAATACGTTTGAACCACGATGTTGGAAGCTTTCAATAAAATCTCGTCTTTTCATTCTGTTTCGTTCATTGAAGTTGACATGCTTAATTGCATGTCATAATCAATATATCCGACATTCCAGTACTTGGTTTGGCGTGTTGCATCTCCCCAAGTCCCGCGAGGCTCCACGGCTTGTGCGGGGATAGATGCTTTCGACAGGGATATCGAAACTCCTCGGTCCAGTCGTCCAACGAATCAGGAAAGAGCTGTAGCAAAACTTTTGAAGCAGTCCGTCAGTGCCGGAATGCCAAATAATCATAATGCAGCGTCCTGAGACAGGCTCGAGCGAGCATGGAGTACGTAGGGCCATTTTCCATCCATTTCTTGTTCTCCTGAACTTTCTGCCATTTTGTTTGTTTCAAATCGTGTAAATGCTGCTTCAAAATGTCCTATGAACGAACGGACAATGCGGCTTCGGCGAGCGAGGTTCCTCAGCCTTCCCAAAGGATGGTCGATATGATAGAGGCATTGCCGGAACTGCATACACCACATCGACGACGGAAGCTTGTTCTGGTCATTGGAGTTATCCTTGCCATATTGGACCTTTGTTGCTTACCCATCACGTACTACTATGCACTGAACTTCGATACCAATCTCAGTCTCCAGGACGGTAAGATGAATTCTTGGAAAGCTCGTGTCTTTGGCTGATGTCGCCAGTCTTTGCCGTCATCACCGGCGTGTATGGTTTTTTGAGCTTCATCCACTATGGCTTCCAGTCTATCAAATTATTTCTGAACAGATATGCGTACAAGTACAGACCAGTAGGTTGGACACGATGGGGTATGGTAGGTTTAAACTCAGCCGCATATCCGATACTTCCTGACAGAACATAGTTGGAATTCCTCCAAGTAAATGTCCTCATCGCGATCACCCCGGTGGAAATCGAACTTATAATCGGAACGGCCTTCTCAAATCCCATCGTTCGACTCTGCGCAATGCCCTCTCCAACCATATGCTTCTACAATGGGTTTCTGTTCTGTGGTTCCGCCATCCTCACACAATTGCGCAGGCCACTGCCATTCAATATGTCCTCCGCCGAGAAGGGAACGCCATGGCGACCTGCCCTATTCGCCTTCGTTGAGGACGCCGGGGCCATCGAAGGTCAAGGAGGTGTCGAATATCGAAAGCAGACCATGAAGAGATATGAAGTGAGCCCTCGCTTTAGGCGGATGCTGTTGATTTTGACTTGGGGGTAGGGTATCGGGCTGCTTGTCATCGCTATCGTGTCGACGGTGTTGATTATGGTGCTGACAGAGAATGTCAGCTTTGGGATTGGTTGGGGCCTTCCATGGGCCTGGAGTGCCAGTTTGGCTTTGGTGACAGTGGTCTTCGTCAAGAAATCGATTCGAGAAGAAAAGGCTGAGTGGAGAGCGAAGGAAGCTGTCGGTGTATAAAGTGGAGTGTAACTTTGTCGTCCTTTTGTCGTTTTAGAGATCCAATAGGCATGAGGCGTTCGAAAACTGCTTATTTCGGAAGACATTAATTAACGAGTCTCCAAAATCCCATCAAACCAAGCCCGAGCGCAATAGAAGTGATGCCAGCCTGTCGAGACCTCATCCCGAAAATGCTCTTCGAGGCAATAATTTTGGCCTGTTGAGCCTTCAGTTGTGAGTGTCCCGAGAAGTAGCTATATGCACCCAAACCAAGGAAGGCGGCAGACCCTCGAAGGCGTTGTTAGTGGTAGTTTTATCTCTCCAGCGTTGTCTGGGATTGTACCTGTGATTCTGCATGGGGTGCAATCTTCTACTTTGTCTTCGGCCAGAACTTTTTGTAGCGGTTCGGGGCGTTCAAGCTGATGCACTTGAGGTAGTCCTGAGCCCATGATGAAGTCCACAATCTCAGTTGGACGGCTTGGATGGCGACTCGAGTGTTTGTTTAGTGTGAAGTTCGATCAGTTCTTTCTCGAAGAGCTTGTCTTGTTATTGTGAACGTAAACTTGTATGTATGGTGTGAAAAAGGGGACTTGAAGCTCGGACGAAAGCAAAGCTCTCCTTGTCGCGTCGGCCAAGCGCATTTCGAGGACCCCACTACAGTATCAACCACACACACTCCAGACTCCTTCAGACGGCGAACGCAGCAACTGTTCCAATGACTCGGTAATACCTTGACCTTGAACCTCACCATGAGCGGAGCTATAGAGGCCGTGTACATCTATGATGAGCACAAGTATGTTAATCCTGTCTCAAGCCGTACAATATAGCTGACATTTCTACGAGCCGTCCGCTCCTCACTCACGAGTACACCTCGCGGAATCTCACAGCCACGCAGCTCCTCCCTCTTTTTCTAGGATATCCGACTCCTAGGCCGAATTTAATATATCTGCCGAATACTTCCCCACCGACTCTAGTCTTCAGTCTCGTCCACTCCAACCTACTGTTCCTCCTAACCTCATCCTCCGAAATCGAGCCTTTGCTAGCTCTCGAGTTCTTACACCGAATCATAGATGTGTTGGAGGAATTTGTAGGCTCGCCCCTGATAGCGCACAAGGTGGAAACCAGTTACGATGTTGTTGCCCAGCTCTTGAATGAAATGTGCGATGGAGGTGCCGTTAGCACCACGGAACCAAATGCCCTACGAGACTTGGTGGAAGTTGAGGGGTGGATTGGGAAGTTTCTTGGAGGCATAAACATCCCAGGGTTAGTCGTTCCCCGGCTCTAGCTTTGAGACTGGTCTCTGACTCAAACTATAGAAGACCTGGGCCCTCATCTGCATCCTCCAACAACCACATGTCCGGAATATCCTCAGCAGGGATATCAGCGGCAAACACCCCAGCGTTACCTTGGCGGAGAGCAAATGTACGGCACACATCTAACGAATTGTACGTAGATCTGGTCGAGACACTTTCTGTGACCGTTGCACCTTCTGGGCGACCAGTAGCTGCATTCGCAAATGGCACAATCGCATTCACATCCAAGATATCCGGGGTTCCTGATCTACTACTAAACCTCTCCACACCCTCGGGGAGGCAGAATATCAACAGTGTCATGGAGCTACCAATCTTCCATCCATGTGTTAGGTTGGCGAGATGGCGGGAGAAACCAGGAGAATTAAGCTTCGTGCCACCAGATGGAAGGTTCGTCTTGGCTGGATATGGAGTTGACTTGTTACCGGTTCAAAATGGCCAAGTTGGGTCGACAAAATCGTCGAATCTAAAATTGCCGGTTTCTGTCGAGGTGAAGACAAGTCTTGGCTCTACAGGCTCGGATTTCGAAGTCAGGTTATTCATTACCAAGGTATCTGGACAAGGAAACTCATCGTTGTCGGGCTCGTCGCAGACTTCTGGTCGAGCTTCAGGTCGTGGCGGTTTTGGAGCTGGACTTGGTAATCACGCTGGAACCTCTTCTACTCCAGCACTAGAAGACTTAGTAGTGACTGTGCCTCTGCCAGCAGACGTTAGGAATTTGTCTGAAATCCGGGCAAGCCGAGGAGACACTACCTACAATCCCGGCGAGAAGGTGCTAGAATGGCGTATACCAGCCAAGGAAGCATCCGCTGGTGGAGCTACGCTACGTTGCACTGTTGTTGGTCCGCTTTCTGACGATGATGACTTCGAAGCGAATGGTTTCAAGCTCGATGGGAGGTATGATTACCAAGAGGAAGCGTATCAGAGTGCGCCTGTCAAAACTGCGAGCCCTGAGAAGACAGATGAGCAAAAGGACATCCGGAAGGTTGCCCAGAACAAGATTCTCATGCCGAGTTCTACGTCTGTCAGCTTTTCTGTCAAAGGTTGGCTGGCATCTGGCATCAAAGTTGAGAGTCTAGTCATCGATACTAGGAAGAGTCGAGGACTTGGCGAAGGTGTTAAGCCTTATAAGGGTGTGAAGTATTTGACTGTCAGCAGAAGAGGTATGGAGATTCGGTGTTAGCATTTGCATGGCATAGCGTAGGCGTCACGGGTTGGACTTAGCATCGAGAATGCATACTGATGGCATTTTTGTGGCTACTTGCCCGGCGGGACAACATTCTTCACGCTCGAATGTTCCTTCCTGAAATGACATTGGAAAGCTCAAATTTTTGGAAGAAGGCCTCCGACTCGTTTGGAACATTCAACCACTTCCTACAAAACACCGCACTTTAAAATATGTAAGCTTTCCTTGCCGTTCTGCCTCAGCTACAGTAAAACCAATGCGTCGACATGGCCAACTCGTACAAACTCGATTGCACTACGCCCAACTACCTTTCATCCCAACCTACTCTCGTTATGTCTCTTCTTCTTTTTCCGTCTCCGCTCTTCTTCGGCGCTCCTTCTTGTCTATCTCGATGAACCCTTCCACAATTGTTCTATCCATATTTCCAATCCCACGATGCAATATTGTCTGGTTTATCTCAGCCAATTCTTGGAGCCTCTTGGCCTCGGCACGCTCTTCAAGTTCTCTAGTCTGCCGCTTCAACACCTCAGCTTCTGCAGCGATTTCCTCGGGAGTCATTTCGATGAATCCTTCGACTATTGTTCTATCCATGTTTCCTATCCCACGATGAAGCACAGTCTGTTGTGCGAATGCAGCCTCGGTGAATTTGGCGTCAGCAGCAGCCCGTTTTGCCTCCAATTCAAGTCTGGCTCGTTCACGAGCCTCCTCTCTCTCCCGTTCTGCACGTACAGCATCCGCAACAGCTCGTTCTTCGGCCTTTCTCTTAGCGGCATCTTCTTTTTCATCCTTGATCCTCTGACGCTCCGCGGCCTTCCTGTCCCTTTCTAATTTCGCTTTTTCACCCTTCTCCCTCTGGAGTTCCAAAGCCTCCATTTTCTCCTGTTCTTGCTGGTTCTTGATCTCCTGACGCTTCAGAGCTTTCTTGTCTTTTTCTGCCTTGGCTACTTTCGCCTGTTCCTCCTTCACTTTCTGGCGTTCCAGAGTCTCCTTTCTATCTTGCTTCTGTTGATCTTTGATCTTCTGACGCTCCGCGGCCTTCCTATCCTTTTCTAGTTTCGCTTGCCCATCTCTCAACTTTTGGCGTTCTATAGCATCCTTTCCATCTTGCTCTTGTTGATCCTTGATCTTTTGACGTTCCACAGACTTCTTGTCCTTTTCTGTTTTTGCTACCTTGGCTTGTTCATCCTTCACCGTTTGGCGTTCTCCAGCCTTCTTCCTGTTCTGTTCTTGTTTGTCCTTGGGTTTCTGATGCTCCAGAACTTTCTTGTCCTTTTCCAACCCAGCTAGCCTGGCTTTGTCGGCTTTTGCCTTCTGAGCGGCTTCGGCAACCTTCTGACGTTCCAGGGCTTCTTTTACAGCTCTTTCTGCAAGTGAGTCCTTGACGTTCTTAGCATCCTTCTTCTTCTGGAGTGCTAAAGCCTCCTTTTCGTCCCGTTGTTTCTGAGCCTCTTGAAATTTCTTGGCTTTCTTGGCTTCAGCAGCCACCTCACGTTCCTCCCGTGCTTCGCGTTCTTTCCTTGCATTTTCAGATACATTCCATTCTTCCTCCGTGATGAATCCCTCAACCACTGTATGAGTCATATCACCCAGTTGCCTGTCAAGCTCAGTAGCATCTCCAGATCCATCAATGAAATCCCCTTGTTGAGCCTTGAGATTCTGTTCGTCTAGTGGGGAGACGACTTTCTTTGAAGCCCTTCTCTTTTCCGCGGCCGGACGTTCTATCTTCTTATTTGCAGATTTGTCGGCGACCTCGCGTACTTCCTTTTCTCTATGCTCATTCCCCGCCTTCTCTGTCTCATTCCGCTGAAGAAGTTTTTCTTCGCGTTGTCTCTCATTCGGCTCCGCCGCGGCTAGTATCCGCTGCCTCTGCTTCTCAACCCGTTCTTTTACTTCTTTCTTCCTTTCTTGTTCCTTACGTTTTATTTCATCTAGCTGCTTTGCCCAGCTATCTTTCTTAGGGCGTGCCTGCTCTGCAGCATCTGAATTAGCCCGGCGTGGCGCCGGTCCTGCTTCCACTTTCGGTGGTTGGACGTCCTTAAATTTCGCAGCTGCTTGCTTGTTGATAGGCTTTGGTGGCTCTGGAGATAGGACGTTGTTGCGTTTGAGATTTGCCCATTGAGCGGAAGTGGTGGTACAGGTGGCACGGGTCCTGCCGGGGAACGAAGTTTCTGCAGTCTGCGCCGAGAGTCATCTTTGTTGAGGTTACCTTCTGTGTTCCATGGTGATCCCACGTTATTGACTGGCTGTCTCAATACCATATCTTCGGAGCGGATGAATGGGTTAACATATGGAGGCGGTGATGCTCGACCGTTTATTTCTGCTTTTTTCTTACCATTCTCGGTATTCGCCCGTACAGGTTTGCACGGTTCCTTTGGCGCATTCTGATCTCTGGCTTCTCTTGATCTGCCTGTCTCAATCTATTTGCATCACTTTCCGAACAAGCTCTCCTTAGCTGTGGACCACGGTCTCTGTTGGATGGACCCTCGTCGTCAGACTCGAGGACCTCTATAGCCTTGTCGATGACCTTCTTTGCCGCTCGTCTGAGCCTGTCTTTGAAGCTCACTATGCTGAAGTCGCTTAGTTAGTGAGTTGAAGATTGGGGTGTGTATTAAGAGAAAGGTCAACAAAGAGTAGAGGGCACAGTAAGCTATTTGATTGCACTTGCGACTTTTCATCGTGATTAGGTTGAGCGTGGGTTGTGAATAATGCTTACGTAGTGATGTTGATGACTATGGTTTGCTGCAGGTACTAACTATCCTTTACAACGCACGACTGTCCAACATGGTAGCCTGAATGCCAATTGATAGATTAAATAGCCATCATTCAACTTTATCCGAACTCTGCAAACTTTGCTAGTACTTGACTCAATCGTGTACTATTTCCGAACACGCTCGCGAGAATACAGATTGCACTGCCCTTAAAAGCTAGGACATCCGAAGACGGGAGCTGAGAATTTATGACTAAGTATTTGAGCTAATATCTGTTCACTTTGATGTTTTAGCATACTCTTTCTATAAAAGGGGTGGTCGCGTGGTCTAATTGCCCCGCAAGGTTCTCGAGATGGGAGCTGTGAGTAGACTATCACGTGCAGGTACTCGCTACCCCTTTTCACCAAGTTCTTACATTAAAGGAAGTGTTTGGCAGTAAAAAAAAAATTTAATTTTAAATATGGATGAACTCTCGAGTGACATTATTATATTCTTCAAATATGGATGTATTGTCTTGAACTGGAAAGATGGAAGTATCAACTTTCGTGGCTGAGTCAAGGACACTGACGCTCCGACGGTGGAGATCTAAATTTCGGTGTGTAAATTGGTATCAATATACGACCTACTTGGCACAAACCCTCAACTTTCTCACCTTACAGTATCGCAGTCTAGCTGCACTCATTCAATTTACATTAATGGACTCTCGCACAAATCAGACGCCTTCCAATATTGTCTACAGTACCAACGCGATATTCCACGACACACACACACAATTCGATCCCACTTTCTATCTCTTTCCTTTACTTGAGATGCTTGGTAAGAAACCCTCCACAAAACTGCGCCTCATGTCGCCGATCCCTCTATTCAGCTCTGTTTTTATCGACGCTCCGTCAGACATGGGGTAATGAGATAGAGGAGGCCCCCCTTCCTCATCTGAATCCTCATCCTTCTTCTTGCCCTTATCCTTCTTCTCTCTCTTCGTTTTGGCTGAACTCGCTCTTGAGCTCACTCTCGAACCTGAAGGGGTTTCAACCGAGGTTGCCTTACTACTCTTCGCTTTCGAAGACAAACTCTTCTCTCTCTTCTCTTCTTTCACTCTCTTCTCTTCTTTCGCTCTCTTTTCTTCTTTCGCTCTCTTCTCCTTTTTCGTCTCAGTGACTTTGAGATATGTCTTCGGAACCACACTCTGATCCTCATACTCAGTCAACCTTACCATACCTGGATTCTGCTTCCGTGCACTTGGAGCAGTGGCTGAGCGTTGGCGTCCCTTACTTGGTCGAGAAAGCGATGGCTTTGGCGTTGCGGGATTCGAGCGTGCATGAGGAGGTTCTTGAGATTCTTGGCTGGGAAACGGGTAATTGAATTGTTGAGATCTTCGTCCGCTCCCGACTAGTGGAGGTAATGAAGGCATTCCAGACAATTTTCGTTGTTGTGAAAGTCTATCATCCCAGTCAGTATCCGTCCCCATAGTGGGCATGCCAAATCTGTCAGGCCTTTTATTCGGCGAGGAAAAACAGCCAAGGAGTTGAGTACTAGGGTTCGACTGTACCTTTCTACCAATTCATCGCGAGAGCCGGGAGGCGCACCGGAAGGTCCAGCTCTGCCTGGCACGTTTGGAATAGCGAACTCTTCGTTATGCTGGAAGCCCTCAACCGCCTCTCTAGCCCTTCGATTTTTGAATTGTTTGATCTCTCTGTTTTCCCTGTCCCTTATCTTCTTGAACTTCTTGATCGGTTCCTTTTTTGTTAGCATGGTGTCGAGGAAAGTGTGGATGGGGTCGTGCATGTTGGCTCTCGGTAATGATCGGTCGAAGACCAGTCTATTCTTGTTGTTCTGTTTTTTGATTTGCACTAGACAGGAGGGTTGCAGGATGAATTGAGGAGTTTATAAAGAGACAACATGGAATAACCTTTGCACAGGACATCTGAATAATAGACTGTGAATGGCACAAATTTAAATATGCTGGAGCTGCACTTGCACTTGAATAATTTGCTCGAGGTCAAGAATTTGAATAGCGATTCGACTTGTCCAGTCATAATCCAAAGTTGAGTATTGTACCAGACTGAACAGAAGAGCGGACGAGACGCCGCCCACTTCATCGTTCCATCAAGAAAGCTCGAAGTCGAGTATCGGTACTGTATATTGGCAAAATGTGTTCGGGCAGCTTCTCCTACATACATGAAGAGTGGTAGCCCAGCCAGAGTCCCGTCTGAATCGCCCTCTACCACTTCCACCGAGTCCATCATCATACAAATTTTACCGATGGTCTTCCCGTGAGAATGTCCATGACTGGCTCGGGGATTCTGTTTTTTTGGGGGGGCACCTCTCATACAGTCGTTTCTTGATGATCCCGATGTCGAGAGTGTCTGGCAATGGCTCGGACTTTCCCCTTGACATAAAGGATTCTAATATTCAGCCAATGCAGTTGTGAGAATGGAGTATCTTCAGCTGAGATATGCTACACGTACGCCATCCAAATACGACAACTCGGGGGCTCACGGCCATCAGACAAGCTTGGAAGACGCTCTTTCTTGATCGAGTAACGTTCAAGCCCGCAATAAATGTCAAAAATCATTAAGACCGGGAGCGGGGACGATCGGATCAGACGAGAAGGGACAAGGACCCCGAACTGCGAGATTCGTCCGGAGGCATGGGGGCTCATATCGATGAAGTGTGATTACGTTGTGTGGGGGACACGGCTGGATTTGGCAACCTCGAGATCTTTTGACATCAAAACAAGCCTTCAAAATCCGACACTAAGAAATGAGGCTTTGGAGATCCAATGCAACAAGATCTCGAGGAAGCTTGGCATTCATCGTGAAAGGTACAGAGTCTCCTGCCGTCGGTCAGTCGGCCGACGCAATGCAGAATTCCACAGTGCCGATCTTGCCAGACGCCTGTCAGTCGACGCGTAAGCTGCAAATGCGCGATTTCCAAACTCGATTCCCGAATTCGAACCGGAGATTTGATTTAATTATATTCACAAACAGTGTAATATATGGGTTTAGTCCGATGGTTGAAATGTCGACGTTGAAGCAGGTCTTGGCAAAGGCTTGGCCCTCGGCAAACCAACGACATCACCTCTCGACCACAGCTTTCTTTCTTCTTTCTCTTCACAACAACCATACAATACAACATTAACGAACAGCATATCGAATTGATCGCCAAAACCTCCATATAACGCGACTGTAGACACGATGCAGGACGGGAAAGCTTGCGAACAAATACGGCCCCTCGCTGACTCAAAGCCTTCCGAGCACCCGGGGAGGACCTTCTTTCTTCGACCTACAGCATACTACGTCTAGCGTTGCGTGGGTTGTGGAGTAGCCTTGATATAGGCCCAAGATAGTGTAGTGCCACGCCTCCCAGCATGCTTCTTCTGGCACCAGGAACAGGAACATGCTCACTGGCCTGCAGCGCCACCGTGTCTGCGTATCGACGCAAATCGTCATCGCTCTGTCTCTCCACGCGGTGGTCGAAGCTAGGCTGCCTGGGGCTGGGGATACCTATGATTCGACCCATTATTTTCACTGGAACGGCAGAGCGGCAGATTAGCATTGAATACGCCTGTCTCGGCAGTTCTTCCAGACTCCGATACTCATGGCCACCCCAGTAGCAGCCTCTTGGGCTGTTAGCAAAACGGTCTCTTCTAAATATTATTGTTCATGACAGCATCGATTTTGCTTCGCGGAAAACCTCTTCCGGCGGATCTTCTCCAGCGAGAGGCACCTGCCCATAATAATCTCTAAGTGACTTTTTATTTCGTGCTTGACAAATATTGAGCCGCTAATCAGATCTTCATTTCCTATATGCATAGCACGATGGGCAGGGGTTTGGCAGGTAAGATGCATCTGGGTTTGGCCTTTCTAGTCTGTATTGGTGGATAGTCCTGCGAGGGAAGCTCGGTATCGCGCATGAGCTTGATGCAATACGGGGTTTTAAGTCCGAGAGATTTATTTGAATCTCAACCTTGGATATATAATCTCCCCAGCTGTCGCTTCTGTCTTTCGTTTTAGCACTCCTCCAGCCATTCTTATTTTGTAGAAGTCAAGATGCAGCAAGCTACTCGTATTTTCAGCATCCTGGCTGCTGCTGGGCTGCTACCAGCATTTCTGGCAGCTCCAGCTCCTCAGATGAGTTACGGAGAGAACACCGGCGCCGTGGGTGGCGTGAATCCTCCTATTCCTACCGTGACCATATCATCTGGATCTTTGTATGGGGACTCGAGCTTGCTTGGTGAGGTAGCTAGCTATCACCTCAAGAGCTCCAAAACTTCAATATTGACTTACTTTTTAGATTGCTAAACCATCACCAATTTCTGGTGGCGATTCTGCCATCGTCCCAGACGCAGACGTAACTCTTGTGAATGGACAAGAAGCGGATTCGAAGCTGGGTCTGTATCTTGACTTCAACAGTGTGGAAAATCCACAACCTCTTCGAGGTACAGGAGGACAAACAGCTCCAGGCCCAAGTGAGTTTCCCCTTAGGACTTCAAAACACAAGGAACTGACCCTTTGAATAGGAACATACGAATATGAGAAGCTCAACCCTGATATCTTCGCGCCACCCGGAACAGATTCAGGAGATGTCCCACAAGCTCAATGGCCATTGGGCCTCAGTCACAACCGATTCGGCACCGGAGGGAAATCTGGATGGGCTAGACAGCAAAATACCGATCAATTACCAAGGGCTACTGAAATGGCAGGTGTAGACATGCGTCTGGCTCCACACGCTTATCGAGAACTTCATTGGCACTCTGCAAATGAGTGGTCCTTGATGCTCAAGGGGAGCGTGAGACTTGCGGCCGTGAATGAGAATGGCGAATCTTTCGTCGACGACATCAGTGCCGGCGATGTCTGGTTCTTCCCAGCAGGTGTCCCGCACTCCATTCAAGCCCTTGACGAGGGTTGCGAGTTCCTTCTTGTCTTCGACCAAGGCGATTTCTCCGAAGATGGTACCGCTCTTATCTCCGAGATGTTTATCCGAAATCCAAAGGAGGTTCTTTCCAAGAATCTGCAAACTCCCGTCTCAGCCTTTGACGATCTTCCATCGGACCAACTATACATCTTTACTGGCACACCTGCTCCCGCCAATATCTCGGAGCAAAACATGACAGGACCAGCCGGTATCCTACCATACGACCAATCATACACCTACCACTTCTCTCAGCAAGAACCCTACGTTGTACCCGGCGGCTCAGTCAAGATCATCGATACGACTACGTTCCCAATCGCCAAAGGCTTTTCCGCCGCTCTCGTGACTGTCCAGCCTGGAGCAATGCGAGAACTGCATTGGCATCTCGAATCCGACGAATGGAACTACTTCCTCCAAGGCTCTGCCCGAGTCACTGTCTTCAGCCCACCTGAATCGTCTCGTACATTCGACTTCACGGCTGGAGACGTTGGATACATCCCTGCCGTCTTCTCTCACTACATCGAAAATACCGGTACCGAGGATGTCATCTTCCTAGAGGTCTTGCAACAGCCAAAGTTCACGGATATCAGTGTGGCACAATGGTTGGCGTTGACGCCGAAGCAGGTGGTTAAGGATACGCTGCATTTACCGGATTCGACGTTGGATAATTTGCCGAAGGTGAAGACGTATTTGAAGCCGGGGAATAAGAATTTGACAGCGTTGGCGGCGAATCCTAATGGGACGGCTGCTTATGAGCCTGCGGATTAGGTCAAATGAAGGTTTGGGGAGAGACTCTAGAGTTTGGGATTATGAAGAGACGAAGTAAATGACTGTCAAGTGCCGGACGAATAACTAAGGTTGACGCGCTGTAATATAATGCATTGAGGTTTCGCTTGAAATACATAATGATGGCTGTGAAACGTCCAGTGACAATTAGGACATTTTCTTTCCTGTTAACTCCCACATGGTCGATTGGACACCACGGTTGTTAGCCCCTTCTCAGCCTCTTCCTTGGGACTCACCGTCTCTTCCGACCCGACGTTGCGGCAGGTGTAGCAGAAGCACCTTTGGTCTTGAGATCCCGCTGCCCTTCTTTCAGGATGGAGCAGTACTCGGTCATGGTGGGACAACAAGCGTAAGATTCCGCCACATCAGTAGATGCTAGATTCGCATACACTCTCTGTACGTTCAGCTTGCAAATTCAAGCCCAAAACGACGAGAGGCAACGCACGCTCTTCATGCTCTATTAGAACTCGAAAGCGATCTCAATCCGTCCCATTTTATATAACACTTCTCAAGAGTTTACAAACGACCAGAAGACTCCTAGAAAACATCGCTTTTTCGAATCCAACCGCTATCTACTCAAACAAGGGGCATACCCTAACCCCACAACAATCGTCCGAACGCCACCATTCAACCAGAATGTATGCTATATATGTCGCTTCACAAAACTTCAACCATCACCTCATCACCTCATAGCGAAAGAACGTTCTCCACCCCCGTCCACTGCCCCTTCACCCTCTCCTCCCAATACCCCTCCTTCCCACCCCTCAACTTCCACACCTCCTCCCCATCATCCCCACCCTCAACCTTCACAAACCATCGCGGCTTGTAGGTCTCACTTTTCTCCTCCATCTGCTTCCTCCTAATCCTCTGCTTCTCTTCCAACGCCGCTTTCCACTCCTCGGCTTGGTCTAGATCTCCCTTCTCAGCTGCTCGTTGATCAGGTCGTAATCTACAGTCGGTCGTAGGCAATTTCCCCTTCTCGATCTCGGTGATCTCGTTCAAGCTTGCTGCGAAGGTCGTGAGACCGTATCTTTGAGGTGCGTTCTCGACTAGGTCTCCAACGCGCCAGACTTCTGCTCCCGCTGCTTTGCCAGCTTCGAGAATCCTGAGATTCGTGGTCCAGTTACCTGTCAAGCCAACGCCAGTATGTACGCCGTCTGGATCATAGCTTTCGACTTGTACATCCTCACTACGGCCTCCGAACATGCCCTTTTGCTTGAACTCGGCAGTTGCTTTGCTGCCGGTTGTTTCGTTGGTGATGGTCATGCTTCCGACAGGCTCGACGTATTTCTCACCCATCACAACATTCCGTAGAAACGCTGCAGCTACGTTCCAGCTGTAGAGCTCATCGGTTCCATCTGGTAAATGCAAGACAACCCTCACTCGGCCTTCAGTAATAAGCTCAGCACTCTTGCCCCAAAACTTCTGTGATGGCGCAGGAGACTGGCTCAGCGACCAGTTGACGGAATCAGCTTGACAAGCCATCCGCACTGGACGATGCGAGACCTTCTCTACCAAGACCCTGAAGCCGCCGGGAACCTCTTTATCTGTTCTGACGAGCTCGAATGTCTCTCCGAGCATTGGGTTGAATGGCTTGCGAATTGCTCGTTCCTTAGATCGGTTCATACTGAACTGTGAAACGGCAAAAGCTGACACATGGAGAAGTCGCTGAGTTGGAGATTTTTGAGCGGCTGCTGTATCTAAGAGATTCGCGTATTCAAACTGTTCCGCAACACGTTGAAGTAGGGATGTAGGCTCATTGGCGCTGACGGGCATGCTGATTGTACTGAGATCTTTGCCAACGTTCTTTCGTAGAAAACCGATCAGACTAGGAGGCAGGACGGTTGCAGCTGGGACGACCTTTCTACGCTTGACAGCAGCGGAGATTGGGAGCGGGTCTAGAGATTTGGGTTTAATAGGAAAGAGGGCAGCTGTGCCGTTGAGATGTGCAGCGGAATCTTGTTCGTCTCCTGATGATATCGATGAAGAATCTGTAACAAAGTCGTCGTCTGCTTCTGAAGAATGGGTATCCTCTTCGCTGTGGCGATCAATGATCATTACTTGGGAGCGATCCACATCACCTGGCTCCGCATCGAAGAATTCGGCCGTTGACGTGGAATCCAAGCTATTTCTAGAGGCAGATCTGGGAGGTGGTACCCTTCGTCGTTTGCTGTTGGCAAGAAGGGTAGAAAAGTCGTCAAGGACAGAATCGAGATCTTTAAGCAGTGCCGAACAGTGGTCGTGTATGCTGCATTCTTCATGCATTGATTTTCTTCCCTTCTTAGTACTAGAGAGAGTACCGTTCGCTGTAATAGTAGTCACTGTTGCTGGCGATGGGACGGCAAGCTGAGAAGAAACACCCTGCTGAAGCATTCGCGGCGTTGAAGGAGTACTGGCCTTTCGCTTCCAAAATGGCCGCCTTTCAGGAGCTGGAGCGTCAAAATAATCGCCTTGTTCCTCGATGACATTCGGACTCCCGATAGAAAGTCCCAGACCTTGTAAAGTATTCCGCTTCGAACTGCCAGGAGCAGTGTCCTTGGAGAGCCTTCGAACAGCATCCCTCGTCCCTACGATTCTGCTCACAAGTGCTTCTACCTGCTCCCATTCCCGTTCCTCGTCCTGATTTGACACGGGTTGCAGACCAGTAGTTCGTACTCTCAGTCGTGGTTCTGATGCGGTTGGCAGCTCGCTTTCGGTAGTTCTAGCAGTGTTGCTGGCTTTCTCGAGAGCCCTCGTCCACTCTTCGAAATCTTTGGCGTTCAATGCCTTTAGATGCCATACCTCCGCACCAGAATCGATGCTGATTTCCCGCCGTCTTTCGTCTGCGGCAATAGCAGCCAAGCTCAGAGGAATTGCACCTCGGAGAGCTGACGAGTTCCGGCTGTAATAATATGACAATGTGCATGATGCAAAATCCAGAGAGAAAAACCGTTTAGCATAACCCTGACCCCTCTTTCTGCGTCGTTTAGAGAGAATCCCCACATGGTAACTGGCAAGTGCATCTCCGCTGTCATTCCTTCCAACAACTGAATTCCCTCTACTTCCGTTTGTAGGTGGCCCCAGGTGGCTCTGCAGGCTGTCTACAGATTCTGATGCCATAGCTGATAACTTTGGGCTTGCCTTGTTGCCGGGTCCACCAATCCCAGTTGTGCTCATGGCATTTTGAAGATGGTGGGTAGCATGAGGCGGAGCGTTCGAAGGGTATGTGAGGAGAACAAAGGTCGCAGTTTTCGACACAGCTCTCGAGAACGTGTTGTCGAAAATCAAGCCATACATCCCTCCATGCCCCGTTGTCACCGCGTATGTCCCCATAGACACCTTATCCGCTTCGCATTTGCCATACCACTGTACCAGATGGAAGCCCTTTGCCCTCAGCTGCTCCTGTGCGGTCGAAGCATCGTTTAAGGAATTCGACCCGGAAGCACGTCTCTGTGATGGGATGCTGGGATCCAGTTGAAGAAGTGAAATAGAGGCATCTTCGAGAGCCGGCGTCCCCGCGTTACTCGTTCCTGGATGCTTGAATATTCCAAAATTGCTATCGCAGTCTCAGCATAGTTCATTGTCCGGACACTGTTATCTTACATAGACTTCTTGTGCGGCTGCACGCTCCCTGCTCATCAGAATCTCGGGTTAGTCTTCTCTTGTGGAGGCAGAAGAAGAGAGAAAGAGGGGGGAGGGGGGAAGAGAAAAGAGAAAGCTTACAGCTGATCGTATTTCCTTCCTCAATTCGAACCCACCTCACTATATACGACTGTCTGCATTAGCTTTCGTTCTTGTACTCCTCGAGGGGAGAGCGCATACTTTGCTATGTATCTCCAGGCGTTCTAGTCCGGCCATTGCGAGGTGTTTTGAAGATCAATGAGAGCTGGCGCAGGTCGAGGTTAGGAAGGAGTGGTTTGATCGTGGCTTCCCGGATGCCGGGTGAACAGGATGCCTTGGAAGGTTTCGGGTCTCATGGAACGCATTAGCTGAGACGGAGACCGCAGATGCGTATATCCAGCCGTTTGCTTGACGCAGTGGTGAAATGGTCCCTGGAAACTAATGGACGCCGCGGTCGCGCAGCTTACTCCGTTCAGTACAGCTGTTGTTTTGGTGTAAAATAACGAGGCGCGGGCTGACGGGAGAGCCACAGAAGGCTACAGTATTGGGATCTACAAAACGCCCGCGTGGCGGTGCGGGGTTTCAGTGGAACGGCGACCTTGATGCATGCAATAATAACTCTCAGTCAAAAAGAAGAGAATGACTGACTGCGAGGTGACAGAGAGGAGAGAAAATAACCACATCGTATCACCGTCACAATTTGTAGGGGAAATAAGTTCGAGAGGCTGGTCGGGCCACGGAGCTGGAATCGACGACGTGTTTCATTCATTACCAGGCACAGCCATTCGGGGCAGAAAGCCTCAGCACGCGGGTCATAAACAGGACAGGCCAACGGCCAGCGAACAGCTTCAGCCTTGCAGCATGCCTCCGGGTAATTTAATTTACTTACCGTATCCACGTATTTGGAGTCACGCTGACGTGAATCATCCATAAACAAAATACAATACTCCTCCACCATTCTCGCGGGCATATACGGCACTTTATGCAAAACAGTAGTGTCGTGTTCAAGAAACGTAATTCATTGATATGAGATCCAGGCTTTTCTTTAGCTTAGGATAGTCGACGCTGGAAACCACTTTTGTACCTTCATAGTAGATAAATGCTCTCCGTGCCGGGTGATGGTACAATAGCAGGAATGACCCATCTTGCCAATCTAATGTGATAACTCCCCTTTCCCTATGATAGATACCCATTTTGTTCCCGCTAGAAGCTATATAATTGCACGTAGAGGTGGCTGTTCCTCGATCCTATTTCCATTCCCCTGTGAGCAAAGGTATCAACGTCTTCGTTGCTCGCCTGCCTGATGGCGCAATTTGAATCCATTGCACAAAGCCTTCATATCAGGATAGGGGGATTTCAACATCTCGTATGCATTTGGTACCACGCGCACCGGCCATGAGTACGGGTTAGCAGCATGACCAGCCTTGAAACAGAGGTAGAAGAATCCAGGATGGGCTCTGTCTAAGCAGAAGGCGTAGACAGATCTCTTGGGATTGGCCTCGGTATAGGTGGCCAACCATTTCTCTGTTCAAAAAATTAGCATTTTTATCGAGAAAATTTCAAACCCGAATCATACCTGTATCGGCTTTGGTGCCAGCCTGGAATTTCTCGTGTTGCATCATCTCATCCACTTTCTTGGCCATCGCCTTTACGTGATCCACAATCAATTCGTCCAGATCACTGTAGTTGAACTTGCCGCCGATGCGTAGCTGGCGTCCAACGGAGAACTCAGTGTCCTTTTGCAGCTCGAGAACGTCCAGGTGCTGATAGACTCCATCGGCGACTTTCCAGGTGACAGCCAAGTGGTCGTTGCCCTTCGAGGATGGCCGAATGACAGCATCACCAACTGCTTGTGATCCAAGATATTCTTCTGCTTGCGTGGAATTGAATGGCTTGAAAAGAGGATGCTTGACAACTCTCTGAGTGCGGCCAGTTGCCTTGTCCTTCTCTCGCAGCTCTTCCTTGTCTTTTGCTTCCTGGACGAAATCCCAAGAGTCTTGGTCATGGTCGACACGCTTCCGATACGGGATATTCAGCACCGTCTCGCGGAGAGACAGTCGAGCAGAGAAGTTGACACGGTCGAGGTCGAGAATCTTGGCTCGCGCGGTTTGTCCCGAAGAGAAAAGTCGGTTCAGAGGTAAGTCGGCATCAGAACCTTCTTGCATCTCGACTCGACCTTCAATGCCGGAATCAAGCTTTGCAATGATGAAGTCCTCTTTTGCAACACGGATGTTGACTGGAACGATCATACCTTCGCAAAGCGACTCGTACGTCTCTCCGGTCAACATTGTGAATACCTCGCCATCTGTCAGCCCCGCGAAGCTTCTTCTAAGCTCTTCGTATGGTAGCTGGAGTTCTGCTCGAATGGTCTCTAGAGTTGCACGCTTTCGTTGGTTGTAATTGCGCTCAAGTTGCTCAGCATATTCCTCAAGAATCAGGTCGTTGACCTTCTCCTGCTCGTCATCCTTGATGAGCTTCCGCACAATTGCACCAGGACCACCCTCGTCAACCTCTGCTTTGACATCTTCTTCGTCCAACTCAAGAGCATCAGCAGCCATCTTTCGACCAAGTTCGTAATCCTCGGGATGCACTCGAGTATTGTCAAGGTAGTCGGATGTAGGGTTTGAGCTATCGTAATCGATAGAAAGGAAACTTGCACAGTTGTTCCAGACTCTTGGGCCTACAACTGGCAGCTTGCCACTGTCTGGGTCGCCAACAAGCTCATCTCGAGTGTTGACAACACCTCCGTTAGCGTTGATGGTCTTGAGGACCGCGGTAGCCTTTCGTGGTCCGAGACCGCAAACATATGGCAGCAAAGCAGCCGTATACGGATCGCCAATTGCTTCGTTGATATCAACACCACAAAGATTGACCATGTCAACCATCGCGGTTTCAAGCTGCTTGCGGAGCTTGTCTTCGGGGAGAAGCTGTTGGCAAGGGTGGAATGAAAGAGAAACGATATCCTTGCCGAGTGCAGCATATTCCTTCATGGGATTTTGAAGATATTTCGCCAATGCCACGCAGTACTTTGTCAGAGCAGAGAAAGTCGGATGCTCAACAGAAGCGCGTGGACTGTCTTTGTAGAGACGTGCGACCTCATCATTCACAACCACGATCTCAAGTGGCTCGCTGGTGTCGTCGCCGGACTCCGGATGCTCAAACTCAGCACCCCTTAACTCCTTCTCTGACACCAAATCGCGAAGGCTAGTGATCAGCTTGTGGGTATCGACAGAGAATCCGCTAATACCGAGCACATCGGGTTTTCTTCGAAGGACCAATTCAACGAAGGCGTCCCTCGATCGTTCGTCTCGGGTCAAATTGTCAAATCTTCCGTGCTCCAAAACTCGTCCATCTTCTTCAACCCAAGCCCAGCATACAGCATCCCTAGCTGGATCGCTGCTGCCATTTGAGAGGGCCAAGACGCGGGGAATTGTACCTAGAACCATGCCCTTTGGCTTGTAAGGAGCCTGATCAAGCTTCTTTGAGTACTCTTCGCGGCAGATCTTGAGAATTGAATCTTGACACTCAGTTCTCATACTCTCCTTGACACCCTTTGTGATCACGCGTTCGAGCTTTGTAAAAGCTATATCAAGGACCTTTTGGCGTTCATCGTTCCAGGAATCTGCCGATTCACTGAAATTGTCGGAAGCAAATTCCGTGAATAGCTGCTTGCGGAATTCGGGCTCGTTTTGCATGACAACCTTGACCTCGATCAGGCCTTCCTCTTCAGCCTTCAACATCTTCAAGAATATTTCTGGCTTGTTGGCGATGTCGCTGAAAGTCTGGTTTTTCAGATACTTCAGCTCGTAGTACGGATGCTGTTCATCGATTTTGCGTAAGCCCTTCTCAGTTCGTTGGCAATTGACAACTCCCATCATATAATAGCCCATGCGGAAGTGCTTTCGCATACGTGGGTTCGCAAACAGCTCCTCGGCGAACATTTGACGGGCAGCCAGTAATACCGCTTCACCAGTGCTGAATTCGCTGTCGCTTATCAGAGAGTCGGCAAGATCGATTGGAGTAAGTTGAGAATCCTCTGTGTACTGCTTTCTTGCCTCTCGCAGGCAATTTGAGGCGACCTGATCAGGTGAGATTCCGTACGCCTTGACAAGGTCGTATGCTTTGCTTTTTCTGATACGGTCAAAAATTGATGATTTGCCACCGGGACGGCGCTTCTCCTTGACATCGCCGTTCGTAGCAGCCAAGTCTTTGATCTCGGACGAGTAGTGGAAGTAGATGTAATCTTGAACATCCTGGAGCTCTTCCATCGTCTGGGCAATGGGAAGCATGGCATCCACCACAGGATCATCAATGCCCGCAGCAAGTTTCAGGTTGTCGAATGTCTTCTCGAGAACATTTCTCTTCTCAACAAGAGCACGGAACTTCAAATCAAGCTCCAGAATTCTCCAGAGATCATCCTGATTTAGTAGCTTTTCGGCGCTGACTTGAAATTCGTCGGCATCGCCTACGTTAGAATCACGGGCTCGTGTTCTCACAGCATGGATAAGGTAGTCCTTGCGATGCTGGAAGACATATGGAACTTCAACCTCGTCTACAACAAAGAATTCCAGGACTTTGCCAATGGCTCGGGTAAAGGGTGTTTGAAGATCGCTGTGAAGCTGTTTCTTCGGCCATATGAGACTTGTGATCCATCGAGCTTCCTCCTTGAATTGATCATCAGTGATTTGAAGGTTCTTGTAGGGTAGTCTGTCCAGCTGAAATCGCTCTGGCTCATCTGCCCACCGAATCAAGTTGTCCTCGTCTGTGAGAAGTTTCTCGGCGAGTTGAGATGGTTCGAAAACATCCTTCAATTCCAAGTTATGGTCGCCCGCCTCTCTGACTTCGGCCTCATCCTCGAGTGCAAGTGCCCAATCGTAGTCTTCGCCGTTGCCGAAGATAGCTTCCATATCGTCCAAGGCATCCTTATCAAGACCAGAAGCTTCAGTACCACCAACATAACCTCTCTCTCTCGGTCGGGCCACCTCCATCTCCTCCTGGTGTCTTTGTCTCTCGTCTTCATCCTCCAGGTCGTCCTCTTCGATGAAGTCGGCAAATTCGTCAACTCTGTGATGATCGGGTCGGGCGTATCCTCGGTCCAAGTCATGGCCATTATCAGGTTCTTCGTCATCGGAGAAGATCTCGTCCAGACCACGCTCTCTGTGTTGATCACTATCGTCGCGGTGTCCACGCTTGAGGCGCTTGAGTTTTGGCTGTGAAAACGTTAGTCGAATGCCGGCACAAAAGGTATTTGGGGTTTGCATACTTGTGCAGCAGTCTTACGCTCCCACTCTGGAATCGCCTCTCCAATAAGATCCAGATCCTCCTCATCCAAGACTGCTTCTTCCTGCTCACGCTCAGCTCGATTGCGCTTCTTTCGGCGACGACGTTCTCGAGCTTCTGCCTCTTCATCTTCGTCATCCTCTATGATGAAGCCCTCGCGGACCTAGCAAAAATGTAAGCCAGCTGCCACTTATACTCTGAAGCCCTCCCTATCCATACCTGACGGGCAGCCTCCTCATCATCGTCGTCGTCTTCTTCCTCGCTCGAATCATCAATTTCTTCTGCTCCATTGCGCCGCTTTCCAGGCCTGGGTTCGCCGGTTTCTTCGTCGAAGGATTCATCGTTCTCCTCATCATCTAGCTCCGCCTCCCCGTGGATGAGATCACGCATACTCATTGTTGCGGTGGCTTAAAAGATTGATGAAGAGGAAGGAGGAAGATGGGCGAGCGACGAGGTTTAAGTATTGCGGGAGATCCTTAGCGCGTTCTCAGCCAAGAAGGTGAATTGTTCATGTGAGGGCGCTGCCTTGAAAGTGAAGGTATCGAGCAATAAATTTCGCGTCCATTGCTGTCACGATCTTGTGAGGCTTGCGGACAGGGGCGCGCATAGTTGCCTTATCGCCTGAGAGCTCGGACGACAAGGCTACAAGTGCACAATTGAGTCTCTTGATCAGCCGTAGCCTTCAAAGGTATCAGCCACTTGTGGCGCTCGAAAACTTGCTGACTAGCCACGGCCCGCAATTGCAGCTTCTCCGTATTACTGAAGTGGGCTGGGGATAGGAGTCGAGAGCGTTGGAGAGTCCTATCAGTAAGTAAGTAGTACATTGATATGGATGTAGATATTAATATTCACCTTTATCGAACTCTGCCAATTCTCACATCGTACATGGCGCGCGGCAAGCTCTTCATTCTCAAACGCCATTTGCGCAAGCCTTGTCCACTCTCTCTCTGCCGCGAGCAGACGCTGTTGGACAGTGCTGCCCAATAGTCACAAAGTCTAACGATGAGACAGCTGTGTTTGTGACTCCAGTCCATGCGGCTGCTCCCATATTACCAAGACTTTACCTCTGCCCTTTTCCAAACTTCTTCGAGCCATCCGGCCAAAAACATCAATCCCTTGGGTGCATCCCCTCCGTTGTTGATTTGGTTCCGTTTATTTGGAAACACTGTCGCATTCCCCACGTTGTCTCTGAGTAGCGCCGTCGAACGCCAATCTGCTGTTGGTTCACCTTTACGTGCAGCCAGAGAATTGACCCTGACCTGCAGACTCACCCTACAACCTCATCTGCAACCCTGCGAACATCTCGATAACGAGCAGACCGACAAGAATTGCTCGGAGACATCCACAGCTCCCCGCTTGCTCTAGCAATCGCACGACATCTCAAGGCATTTCGAGCTTGTAGCGCCAGCATTCGAGCAACCTTCGCCCCTCATTTTCCTCCAAAACCCATTTCCTCGAAGACAGGCAAGCCTCACAGATAGAGCCCAAGATGTCGGACGCCATAGGCTCAGTGCGAACCTTAAAACGAAAGAATGTCAAGGGACTAGCTTTGGCCGCACCTGCCCCTCGCACAGTAGCTCCTTCAGAGAGCGACCTGCAGATTCCTGGTGGCATCGGAAGTGAGAATGCGAAGAATACCGCACAGCTGGAGATTGGTATTGAGTACAAATTGGATCTGAAGAGAGAGGATCTGGAAGTGTTGAAGGACCTCGGTCATGGAAATGGAGGGACTGTCAGTAAAGTTCGACATATGGCTACTGGCACAATCATGGCCCGAAAGGTACACAACTCGACCTCTTATGTTCTAAACTCGTTACTAAAATTATAATTTCACCAGATCATTCATGTTGAGGCGAAGAAAGAGATGCGGCGCCGGATTGTTCGGGAGCTCCAGATCATGCACGATACCAATTCAGAGTACATCGTGAACTTCTACGGGGCCTTCCTGAGTGATAACAATGATGTGATTATGTGTATGGAGTATATGGATGTCGGGTATGGCCTTGTTGGAAGATGTTGAAAGGTATTTACTTACAATTTTCAGTGCTCTGGACAGAATTTCGCAGCAATTCGGTCCTGTACGGGTTGACGTTTTAGGAAAGATCGCAGAGGCAACCCTAGGTGGACTCACGTACCTCTACACCAAGCATCACATTATGCATCGCGACATCAAGCCTTCCAACATTCTGGTCAACTCAAAAGGACAAATTAAGCTATGCGATTTTGGGGTTTCAGGGGAACTTGTCAACTCTGTTGCAGACACCTTCGTGGGCACCTCTACATACATGGCGCCAGAGAGAATTCAGGGCCAGAAGTACACTGTTAAGTCAGATGTATGGAGTTTCGGCTTAGCAATCATGGAACTGGCCATTGGGAAATTCCCATTCGATGCTAGCGAACACCTGTCGGATGGTGATGGAGCTCCATCTGGTATCCTGGACCTTCTTCAGCAAATTGTCTACGAACCAGCGCCAAAGCTTCCCAAGAGCGAAGCATTCCCTCAGATTCTTGAGGATATGATACAAAAGTGTATGGCGAAAGCTCCTGAAGAGCGGCCTACACCACAAGAGCTTTATGTAGGAGTTTCCAAACCCAAAACTAAACTAGTGACTAATCGATTTAAGGAGCGTGAACCTTTTGTTCAAGCAGCTAAACGTACACCTGTGGACTTGAAAGAATGGGCAGTGAGTCTTATCGAGAAGGATAACAGACGTTCACACCTCGCCCCTCAATTATCCCCTTCAACCCAACAGCTTCTCCGCTCAGGAGACTCGCCAACAGGCCCTTATGCTACGAACTCTCCCGACTACTCTTTGCCAACACCCACCTCGGGCGATATCCCAATAGGGGGCGGCGATGTCCGTTCAGCCGTCACATCTCCCCAATACGGCGACAGATCACCCACCAAGAATGGTTCTAGTAGTCTAGGTCGGGCCTCTGGAGCTCCATACCACCCTGGACTGCCTCCACGAGGAACAACTACGAATTCAGTACCAAAAGTTACGACACTCAGTGCTCCCGATCATGCCTCAAATGGTCCTTCGAGCGCTAACGGAGTTACATTCACGACCACCACACTTCCCATGAGGCCAGCACCTCCTGCAGGACCACTACCCCCGCCACCGCCACCGAAGAAGGAGAACACAGACGCAGATGTGAAGAAAGAGAGCAGAAGGCAGGCGACATTTGGCAACGACCTTTACGCCTCTGGTTCACGCCAATACGATTATTGAGCAAATGGCGCACCGATTTTCATGCATACCTCTCATTCACTTACATTTCGACTTTCCAAGCAAGCATGAAGCATCTCCCGGCGTCACCACCGTATCATGTCACAGATTTTCGTGCCAGTTGTCCTTTTGAATGCATACTTCTAGGTGGAACGAGCTGCGATGGGATATGAAATAGGGGCTAAGACGAACATTGGAAACGTGTAGCTAAGCAAGCAAGTTGAGGCGCTGTATTTGGCGTATTTAGACAATTCATTCCGGCCATCAATTCACGGTAGTACCCTCAGCTCTTCCCTCTTTCAGTACCTCCTCTGCTCTTTTTCTAGCGTCGCTTTCCTCGTCTTCCCGGCCAATTTGACCCACGAACCCATCCTCGAGTATCTCAATCAGTTCATCTAATCGAGACACTACCAGGTCCGTGTGTTCATGCTTTGCTAGATGCGCGTTGGCCTCGGTGACGAGCAAGACTGTTGCTGCTTTGGCACTGAAACCTGCGGTCATGTCGTCTATCGAGTCCCTGCAATATCAAATCAGTTGCGGTCAAACCTAGGGGTTCCCCGCTTCCCATAGTACATACCCAACCATGATCATATTTGAAGCATCCCCCAATTTTTCTCCTCCTTCACCGTCTTTCACGATTCCCCAGCTCTTCGCAATATGTCTGAAAGTGTCAGCATTGATGTTCATAGTGTGGACGATGGTATGGTGTTAGCGGTCTTAAAATAGCTGGAGCTCGAATTTGGTCACCAGGCTCGGAATGACCGTGTAGAGGGATCGCTAGAGATGGCGATGTTGATGAAACACAATACTCACAAGATTCCCGCTGGGCTCGGCTTTCTAGAAGATGGGGGAGTCAGCGATTGACCTTTCAAGAATGGTTCAGGAGAATGTCTCGGGAGAAATATCATGAGACATCCCAAAGAGGAAAAAAGGTGTATCCCCCGTTTACTCACGGCGGTCTGAAGTCTCTCGTTATCTGTCCCGCAAGGTCTCCAAGTCAGCGCTCCTGTTTGCACAATTCAAGGAGCGGAGGAGAATGTCCTGGGAGGACTAGGACATTGGAGACACTCAAAAGGACTCTGACCGGCATGGTGACCTACCACTGGGTGAAACTCCTTTCCTGGCAGAAACTTGCCCAGTAGATGATTGACTGGTACATCGAAATTTCGCGTGCATATGCCCTTCTTCAAATTTCTCGATTCGAGATACTCCATTAGAGGAACGAGTCCTGGTTGTGGCTCTTGTTTTGTCATGGCCGTCCTTTCGATGTTGCGGATCTTTTCTAAAGCTTCTTTTTCTTCGGCCGGAGGTAGGGAGTGACAATGATCGAGGATGTCGGTACTTTTGTCTATTCCGAGAGCTCGACGCATCTCGCCAAACATGTAGTTTTGCTGTAAGCTAGACGTGCTTATTAGTTGCATTCATATCAAATGAAGCTCGTTTCTTCACTCGATTCTCTTGCAAACGTTTTACAATGTCTGGTAAGAAGCACGGCCATATCAAAACGAGATTATGTAGCTCTGCCTCGAACAATCTAACCTTCGTTTGAGTTGTACCTTAAACTCGATGTGAAGATGATTTGTCCATCACGTGACTCTACTGACATTCGTGAACTTCACACTCCCCAAATCCTTGAGGCAAAACACTGAACATCTCATAGCATCTACCCTTGAGAAACTTGCTCGGACAGAAGATACGAGCACTTGCTTTGATCACAATCACTCCAATTCGCAGATCCTTGACTTTTCAATGTCCCACAAGCAACGGTACAACCATTACCAAGAAATTGAAACTCACCATAATGTACCATCAACATCAAACACAATCCCCTTCAACTTCGGCAGCTCTTTGGCAGCATCTTCGCCCTTCTGTCCAAGCGGAGCAAATCGCCTCGGCTCTTTGGATAATGGACTCGTCATGCTGAAAGGCCTCTTCACAATCGTTGTCTGTAAGACTCGAGGCAACGAATGATGAGAGTGAAATGTTTTGCGCATCAATAGCCAAGACAGCGTTTCTTGTGTAAAATTGACGTCCTGGGCTAATAATTGAGATTGTGTCTTAGAGCAAGAGTGGAAGAGGGAAGGTGCGATATGATTGGAGATGCCGTTTGAGCCTCAGGCATCAGTCTCGAAGAGAGATCTGCTCCCAGCACCTGCTTCGAAGTCCTTCCATCCAAAACTTAAAAAGCAAAGTACTAGAAAGCTAGGGACATTCATCAGGACCGGATTTCAAAGGCGCGCAAGCTAAGTGACTCGATCAAATGAGAACCTGAAATTCTTATCAGATGCTCCTCGAACCCTGTTTCCATGCTCATTCTCAAAATCCTACCAATTCCAGGACAACGATAGGAGTGCTTGACACTGCTTGGTGTCGCTTTTTTTTTCGTACACTAGGACGATTGCTAAAAGTCTAGCTACTTGGCAGACGGCGGCAGCAGCACTGATCGCGAAGTAGCATTTCCTTTGCCGCCGAGCTGAAGTCTTGCTATCCTGACTCTCTATAGCCAGAACGGTCTCCGGATCGCAGCTGTGTAGGTCTCTCCCCTCTACATCCGGGGATCACATGCGAATTATGATATGTTAGCCAGGGGAGATGAGCTCGGAGGTTTGATCAATCGACTCCTAAGGTTCAAGGCAGCCCCATTTGTTGGTACATAACCACTAGTTATCTTGCTTTGGTGGATCTTGGCTAGCATAGAGGCGGTGGGCAATGGTAGTCTTTCCACCCCCTGGAGGACGTTCGATCAAAGTGATTCCACAATGGCTAGTCTTTGCGATCATTGGCATGCCAACTCTTTGTCATGGAGTGCACGTCTGGATTATTAGGATCTCGGAAGATAGCATTCCCATTTCAAGCTTCAGAGAGGAAAGGAGAATGTTCCAGTATTCTGGGAACATTCAGGACTCCCACATCAAAGACAGAGGGGGGGCATTGTTCGGGGATGGCGACTCACCATGACATCTTGGACATTTACACCGGCACCTCAAGCATATCTATCTGCTGTACCTGGTACAGCCACTCAGTCGATGTCCTTCATCCGCTCCCAGCGCAAAGTTTGCTCTTCGCCTTCATCATTGCTACTGTCGTTGTCGCTATTGTCGGCGTCGGGAACAGGAGGCAGCTCTTCGAGCCAGAATTGGATTTCCTTAATGTACCAGCCTAGTGCAGTTGCCTGTTCTGTGTCCATTGTCCTAAGTACTCCTATGAAAGTAGCCATGCTTGCTTCAAAGTCGATGGGCCTATAGGATGAGCTGGATGTCAGCCGCCATGGCTCTTCCCAGGGAGGCTCTTTGGACTTTGCCCACCAATCGTGGGCCAAAAGATTGTGCAAAGAGTGAACGTAGGTTATAGAAATTGGCTAGTAGCTAGACATTCAGAATCGAATGTCCCAGCTTCTGGTGGGACTTTTCACTCGATATTGTATACTTCAAGGTCTGGGTCATCAAGCCCCGTATAGTCGAGTGGAGCTTAGGGGCTAAAAGCGACTAGAAAATCGTGTTTTGCAAAGGAATAACACGCTTGATAGGGCCGATTTGCATGCAACTTCGACGCATAGGATTGCTTTGGTCTACGCCTTTTGTTGGCAAGGTAGTCAACAACACGGATACAAAGATCGTGATTGTGGGAGATGTTCTGCTGCGGAAAGTGGAGGATACTATGTTGAATATCAAGGTGTTCTAGGACTTTCTCCTGAAGGAGGGTTGTGGGAGGTGGAGAGTCATGTAGTGAGTTGGGAGGACTGACTATCTGAAAGTATGATCAACGTTCCTTGGATTTTGGGTTGGACATTACCGCTGATGCTTTTTACACCCTAGGTCACGCATTCTGAAACAGTCATTGACATAAGTTATTTTTCTACCTCCGACAGAAAACACTGCAATATCAATTACATGAAGGTTCACTTTCCCTTCCTGAGGTCGTGAGATGAATGATCCTCCTTCAATCAAAGCCTCTAATACGCCCCTCAATGATACCTCCATTTTCGTGACGCCCCTTTACCACCGTTTGACTTGTACATGAAGCTCAAAGAAATTTCATAGTATATCCCTCGTACACTCTACTTCTTCTTTCCCTTGCCCTTTCCTTTGGCTGCGGGTGCAGCAGGGCTCGAGGCAGTCGACATCACACTTGAAGCCCTGGACGACGGTGCTGCCGAGGTGGCCTTGCTTCCTGCGCCGGACTTAATGTTGTCGAGAGCCTTATTCTGGGACAAGTTAGTAGGGGTCAGATTCGAAGAGGTGCAAACATACCTTTACGCCATTCTTGGTCTTCTTCTTCGCAGGCGCCATGCCGAGAACACTATCTTCGTCATTCTCATCGTCCTCGGGCTCTCTCTTGTTTTTTCCGTTGGCTGCACCGTTGGTGGTCTTTGGGGCAGATGCGTCCTCAAACTCACGTGCGACGGTTGTGAGAAGGGTAGTGCATCGTCTGCTGATCTCGATCGGGGTTCTGCTAAGGAAGAACCAGTCGAAGCGGAACAGAGGGCTCTCACGGATGTCATCTCGAATCTTGTCGAAGATACCCTCTGTGTCAACGCCATATTTGTCCAAGAGAACAAGCAAGAAACGATCCTCTTCCTCCGTGTAAACCTTCTTGTTTGTTGTGGAGACAGAATAGTTGATCTTCAGCTGCTGAAGCGGGACTCGGTATTGCTGCATCTTCTTGCGCAACATCTTTCGCTGATGCTCCATCTTTCGAGTCTTCTCCTCGCCGGCCTCAATCAAGCTGATGTACTTGCTATAGTCGGCAATCTCCGTGTATCGCTGCCAGAAGACTTTGGCATAGGCTTTGATTTCCTCGGCGGTCTTGCTGTCAACCTCGTCTGCAATTGCATCGTAGTCCTTTCTACCATACTTAGCAGAGCCATTGATGAATTGCTGGAAGTCTCTTCGATTCCAATCAGCGAACCCTTCCTGGCTCAATTGCTGCTTCTCCTCCTTCTCCTCTTCCGTAAGCGGAGTGGCATTGTCGATTTCGGCTTGGTCAATAGCACGTTCAGCCTCACGATCAGACAGATCATCCTCTGTACCGGGTGCTAGCTCAACCTTGAAGCCTTGCTCCCTTTGGAAGTTGGCAGTTTCGCGATCCTGAAGTTCGCGGAGCATAGGTGGGAAAAATTGATAGTCATGTACAGGAATCTGCTTTGGGGGGCGGGGAGCCTTCGGCTTTGTGTCTGCAACTCGGCCGCCGGTGGAGAGCGCCTGCTTGTAGTACTTGTCCATAGAATAGGACGTATCCTTTCGCTCACGCTTAGAAGGGTTGATCCAGCTCATGCCAATCTCCTTCTTCTTATTCGTGAAATCTTGACCGTTCCATTCATACGCAGATTCGGATGTGAATTTTTGCAAGTCGTCGATTCCAAGCTTCTCATAGCGAGCATTCAGTTCAGCGGTACGCTGCTCGCCGTGCTTCAAGATAGCATCGATGTCGTCGTCAGTCAAGTCATTCCCCTTTTCTGCGAGAGCTCCAGTTGGTCCTGCGGATTGGAAGACCTTCTCTGCGCCGTGCTGGATCATGCTCAGCAATTCATCCTTGTTAGCAGCAGCTTTGGCAGCCGCTTGCGCACGTCCTTGCTGAATTACCAACTGATCAAGACGAAGCTTCTGGGCAGCACGCTCAAGCACCTTCTCCTCGATGGCGTTTTCCGTAACAAATCTGTACACGACGACTTGCTTGGTCTGACCAATACGATGAGCTCGATCCATAGCCTGGAGGTCTGCTTGTGGATTCCAATCACTATCGTAAAGCACAACTATATCAGCACTGGTCAAGTTGATACCGAGACCACCAGCACGAGTGGTCAGAAGGAAGACAAATTTCTCGGATCCGGGCTTGTTGTACTCGTCGATGGCAGCAATACGGTCTTCGTGCGCGGTACCTCCGTCGATACGGCAGTATTTGAATTCTCGGAACACGCAGTAGTCCTCGAGGATATCGAGCAGTCTGCTCATTTGGGAAAAAATCAGAATTCGACTTCCCTCCTTCTTCAAGCGGACAAGTAATCGATCAAGCATGACCATCTTGCCAGCATTGTTGATGAGATGCGTATCGGTTGTATAGGGTGGCCCTGGCTCGGCACCTTCGAAGAGATAGGGGTGATTGCAGCACTTTCGAAGTTGCATGACGATGTTGAGAAGCCTAGTCTTTGACTCGCGCTTTCCACCTGCACCGTTGACAGCATCGATATCCTTCTCCAGAATCTTCTTGTACCATTTGACTTGCATATCAGACATGCCGATGTACAGGTTTATTTCTTTCTTGGGTAAGAGACTCTTCTCCACATCACTCTTAACACGCCGGAGCAAGAATGGTCTAAGGACGCGGTGTAATTGCTGAACGACGGTATCCTGGTCCTCTCCTTGGCCAGAGAACCACTGGTCAAAAGCTTCGGAATCACCAAAGACGTCTGGGAGCAGGAAGTTGAGCAATGCCCAGAGCTCGTGTAGGTTGTTCTGCAGAGGGGTTCCCGTAATCAACAGTCGGTTTCTGGAGTTGAATAGACGAATGACTTGAGCCAAGGACGACTCCTCGTTCTTGATACGGTGTGCCTAAATTATGTTAGTTTGCCTAATCTTGTTCTAGGGGAATGAGTAGTACCTCATCGATGATGATGTATTCCCAGGCAAATTTCTTCAAGTGTGCTTTCTCCCGCAGAATCATCTCGTAACTTGTGATGCAAACGTCAAACTTCTCATCAATGAGTCGCTCGTTGATCAACGCATGACGCTCATCCTTGGCACCTTGAAGGACCAAAACATTGACCTCTGGGGTCCATCTTTCGAATTCTCTCTTCCAGTTGTCGAGTGTCGATTTCGGAACCGTGATCAAATGTGGACCGGTGATGCCCATAATATGTCTCAGGTAACCCAAGAAAGAAATAGTCTGGAGAGTCTTGCCCAAACCCATTTCGTCTGCAAGAATTCCCGAAATACCATTTTCGTGCAGAGATATGAGCCAGTTGAGGCCGGCAACTTGGTAGTCTCGCATTGTGCCTTTGATGAATCCTGGGGATTCTCGGAATACTGTCTCAGCTGAACCACCGACCTTCTCGTCCTTCAACAACTCGGCATCTTCTTCGGCTTCGGTTCTTCGACGTCGCTCGTTGGCTGCACCGCCTTGCCTATCACGTCCCTTCTTGGCAGCCCTCTCAGCCTCCGCGTTCTGTCGGTCAATCTCGTGCATGATCTCTTGGATACGTGGATTTGGATTTGTCTCGATGAAATGTCTGAAGAGGTCGGTCAGGCCCAGCAGGTATCGAAATCGCCGAATTGAGTCATCTTCCTGCAAGAGTATGGTCATTAGCTTCGAGAATACAATAGAATATTGACTAGAGTTGCACCCACCTTGCTTTCACCTAGAAGATCATGCTTCTTGCCAAAGACGCTTCTTCGAAGTTGGGTAGCTTCGGATCTGCGCTTGCGCCCGTCCAGAGGTTCGCCAACCACACTGCTTGCAGTTGTGTTGGGATTCGTATCCGAGTCTTCGGTGTAATCTGGGGTTTCGTCGACTTCCTGTAGTTGGTATTGTCAGTCAGGTCCAGGTGTGAAAGTCTCTATTTCAGAAACAGAAATGGCGAATTCATTATGGTCGCGCGAAGAGGTACGTACCATTGGGTCAACAGGGAGCTGTCTTATTTCAGTGTCCTCCATATCAGTATCAACGCCGCTCTGGCGCGAAGAGCGTGGTGCCATGTTGTCGTCAGTTTGCTACCCTTGAGAAGGGCAAGAACACCAGGCTGAAAGCCCTTATGACGTCTGACAAGTTTCTGAACGCGAGGTTAAAGATTCAAATCGCGTCTGCGATGGGATGTCGTGGCGCAAGGAACTCGTAGATTTGGTGTTGAAGGAAAAATAAGAAAGAAAGAGGTGGTTTCGTTGACGCGCTTCGCAAGGGGAGGAAGAGGAAGTTTATCGGCTCCAAGTCAACCTAGTCTCAATTCAGCTAGCGTCAGCCTTTTCACTTCATTTCGGCGGGGAGCGCTTGATCACATTCTCAACAGTCAGAACCAGACACTTGCCTGCCATTTGCCCCATCACACTCTCTACAAGCCTCACGAATATCCCGCGGGCTCTGGGACATTGAATAATTCCCAGTTTGCTGTATTACATTCCTTATTTGCGGGTACGAACTGCAACCGCCGACCGATATCAGTTAGCCATCGATCGTCATCACACTGACAGAAAATCTTTGGACGGCGAGAGTCACGCAACAATGGATTCCATGAGGAGTCTCAATACCTCTTTACCTAGATCGGCTCCTGCGCCCTCCTCGAAGCAACAGGACCCGCCAGAACCACTTCTCACGGCTTTCAAGGCCGCCGCGTTATCTGTAACAAACCTTTACAAGAGCGCCGCGGTAGATCAAGGCAGAGCACGGGCAGAGGGCTACCAAGATGCCCTCTCCGACCTTCTTTCATTTCTCGACAAGGAGGATATAGGCTTGAGTGATGGAGAAGGATGGAGAGTTCGGAGTTGGGCCACGGAACGTTTGGATGGTCGGGACTCGGTTTCCCAAAATATGGAGAGTGACGACGAGCAATCAGAGAAGACAGATCGAGGATCTTCACCAGTACTTCAACGATCTCAAAGCGCAACTCGAATACCATCCACCCTAAACCCCACACGAACAGCATCGCCAGTACGAACGGAGTCTGCTCCCCCTCCATCATTAGGCACACCCCTCAACTCGGACTCCACGATGGATTTTGTACCTCCTCAGGCTACTTTTACATTCCGATCTTCACATCCGTATCCACAAGACGCAGACATAATACTTTCCGACCTCGATTCGTCGGACCATACCCGGGCACCAAGTCAGGATAGTTCTACCACGTCACACCCTTCTAATACAGCCCCCGGCATCACAATATCCAGAACGCCACGAAACAGACACAACAATCATGCCACGAGAGTCAACACAAGATCTGCAAATACGATAGGCCGAGGGGCAGGACAGAAACGAAAGATTAATTTTGGCGACTTCTTCGACATTGGAAATTTAGGGCACGGCAAGGATGGCTTCGGTGGGGGCGGCAAGCGAGGACGATTTGCATGAAACTTTTCTCGATCTGCCTTTGATTGTTCGATACCCACTCCGCGTACGGTTCTGTCTATTCCATTACAACGATCCGTTTTGTTGCATTGCGTGGGGATTTGAAAGCATCAGCGGTAGGATGGACTTGAGAGTAACGATGGTTAACGATGGTGGCGCTTCAGGATTGCTAGCATCAGCATTGGGATGGTTGGGGGCAAGGGCTTCAACGGCAGCATTGCATGGAGTCTGTTATTTTCGCCAGGCATATACAAAAGACTCGGTTCGAGTGTCTTGGCGTAGCGTTTCCAGAATCGATGTTCTGACCAGTCAAACTGATCCTTCTTAATCGACTACACTTCGAGACTTTCGTATTGGTTCCGCCGTGATTGTTTGCCTACCTATCTTCTCTCCCAACGTCCAAAATAAGCGACACGAGCCTCTCAATGTCCTGCCCTCTCTTAAGACTTTAACATAGAAGAATTCAAGCAAACTCCAATGGGTGTCACAACAGACAATGCCGTCGATCATGCTTAACCCCTAAGCTGCCATGCCCTTCCATCAGGACACATGTACCTGGCTTTCTGGTGCTTTGGTGTGTCGCTTTTTGTTGAAACACTGCGAGCGAACATTCAAAAAATCTCAGGAAAGCCGAGGAGCCAAGTATGATCATTAGGTATGTCTCAAGAATCTCATCAATGATCACTCAAGTTCAGCTCTGTTTTCTCTTCCGAAGTCCCAGAAAGTGTAGTACAATCACACGCTCAGTGTCGCTTATTTTTCACATCAAGAGCTTCTGAATCATTGCTCCTCTCCTTTTGTAATCTATTCGAGCAAGTGCTTTGCCAACTCTCCCCTTGCCTTTCTCATTTCTAATAGTCCATTCAACACAACAACCGTCCCATAGCTCTCTCGATCAAGAAGTAGAGCATCTGCATTTGTTGGTTTCCAATATGGACCACGCGGAGATCGTCACGATATGTGGGCGGTACGGAAGATGGCATGGCGAGAATTTTCTTCGTCGAAGATCAACCAAAGAACCAATGGAGGTACGACTCCCTTTTACGTCCATAATATCACTCTATGTCATCTGCAAGACACAGAGCCCAACGAACATCTCGATACTCGCGAAACATCGTTACTTACCCGCTTCACACACATTTTAAAGAGGGATGCTGATTCTGGGTTATCAAGGCTCCTCGTAGGTACTACTCTTCGGACGAAAAATATGATGAAGGGGCGGCAGCATCCAATGTAGCATGGGAAGTGTGGAAAATGGAGCAATATGTAATTCACCTTCTCTGAGCAACATCCCGTTCTGCTACTCGCTGACTTTGAAACCAGGACAACCGGAATGTTACTCGAACTCCATAGTTTGAGCTGGCAGACAGTGACCTGCGAGAGATCAGTCGTCAGGCGCAGCATGAGCAGGAATTTGATTCGGGGTTGGAGCGACTGCAGGCCCGGTTCGCTCGGTCTGAGCAGGCCATCGAAAATTTACAAGATACCTCCGCCCCGAAATGGCAGATTCAGGAGTGGCAAGAACTGGTCAGGAAAGGGCCCCCAATTCTAGCAGGGATAGCAAAGCACTTACAAGACGATTCGCATCGCCAGCAGGCTATTCAGACCTGTCGCAGCCACATCTCGAAGGTCCCAACCTCCTCAATATCAGCCTGCAGCACCTGTACAGAACGTGTCTGTTCCTCGAATGGAAATCAAGTCACACCGCCAAGGCCAAGAGTTTGGATTGGGCTACGATCCTGGTGAGCACGCAGAGGCGACTTTCCGGCCTGCTAACATGTTCGCACCATCCACTGCTCCCAATCAAACATCAAAACAGTCTCATAGAAAGGAGGCCTCGAAACGCACAAAGTAAGAGTGTACGCATGGCATGTCGTTGGCTTTCAGTCATATTCGACACAGGTTTAGAATAGGCTGCAACAACTTCTGGTTGTTTTGCTGGATACCAACATTCTCTCAGCAGATGTTATTCACAATGTATTTTGTATCAAACTTTACAAACGTTGGGTTATTCTAGTAGATGAGCTTCGTTGGTTCACTGGCATTGGTAGCCAGAAAACATACAAATTTGAATAGCACATAAATATTCTCAATCTGAAAATTTTCCTATTCTACGCACTACGAAGTAGTGTATGCGTAAAACATACATTGACCCTGAACTCCCCAGCTATAAGCCAGCTGAAACAGTAACCAGAAGGCTTCATTCCAGCAATTATATACCCAAGTAGTATGAAACATGCTGTAGAGCTTATGCTTCTACCATTTCTACCCATAAGTTTGGTACCAGATCCTGGTGTCACGGGGAGGCTTGGCTGGAAAAAGCTAGACCAATAAGTTTGGCCCATTTGATAATTCCGCGGCTGCTTTGTTGCTGCGAACACCCTCAAAACCCTACGCGAAAACTCCTTTCTTGAACGAGCGGGAAAATCACACGGTGGGATTGTGTTCAATTTTGAGAGTCCAATTCTCATTCCAAACCCTTTGCGCCAGATTTCCTTGGGCATCAAAGGACATTACGGCCTACATCGACTGCACAATTTCCAAGGCTCGGAAATCAGCACAAACGAGCGCAATCATGGCTTCCCTGGCCAAATTCGATGGCTTAGAACTCCCAGCATCTGCCGATTTCCATGTTCATCTGAGAACTGGGACCATGGCCGAGACAGTGGTGCCTTGTATTCGAAAGGGTGGGGTCAATACTGTGTATGTGATGCCAAATCTAGTCCCTCCTCTCACTTCAGCTTCGGATGCCTTGGCGTACAAGGACCGACTGCAGAGACTTGACCCTTCAATTCACTACATCATGACTCTTTACCTTCATGAAAAGGTAAGTTCCCTCTGTTAGATATTAAGCTCTACTTCTTGCTGTTTCGAGGGCCTTGAGATTCGGAACACTATCCAGATGTGCAGGCCTCCTCTATTGCCAGCATATCGGGACGAAAGGGCGTTGAACGGGTATACTGACTTGAATTTTTTGATTGTTAGATCACACCAGCTGTAATCAAAGGTGCGAAGGCCCAGGGTATTGTGGGGGTTAAATCATATCCAGCTGGAGTTACCACGTGAGTTCCCTTTGAGCTTTCATGCATCGTGATGGATGCCGCTTTTTCACGCAAGACACGCCTGGAGTGACTCCAGGCAGCCTGTGGAAACGCGCAATGAACGTGGTGCTGACACTGGACTTTCCTAGCAATTCGGCGTCCGGAGTTCTGTCTTACGAGCCATTCTACCCTGTATTTTCAACAATGGAACAATGCGGTATGGTCCTGAATCTACACGGAGAGTGTCCCAGTGGGGAGGATATCACAATATTGAATGCTGAGTCCAGGTAAGCTCATCTTCATACTATGTTGCTATTCTTTTCTATGGGAGCTGGGTGCTGTCTTAACAGCTAATGCAAGCTTTTGGGGGAACTCGCATCTCTAGAGCCCTCTCCTGACGAATAACTTTTCACTGTGCTGATAAGATGTATAGCTTCCTTCCTACTCTCAAAAGCCTTCATGCTAAGTTCCCAAAGGTTGGTGGCTCAAATGTCCAAGTCTTCTGTGTCGGATGAGGCGGAGCGTGAAGAGCTAACCACGGTCTCCAACATAGCTCAAGATCGTCCTCGAGCATTGCACAACCCGTGAAGCCATAGAAGCAGTCAAAGAGTGCGGCCCGAACGTTGCGGGAAGTGAGTCTTCTTACCCCTGACACGCTGTGAAATTGCGGCTGATTTTCTTCGTGATAGCCATCACGGCTCATCATCTGTTCTTGACGATTGATGATTGGGCAGATGACCCATTCTGTTACTGGTATGTAGGTTTCAGGCACACTTCTCTCCGAGCTTGAGTTGACTGGCTTCTATCTGTGAACACGGAGCTAACTTTCCGTCATAGCAAGCCGGTTGCCAAGCTTCCTCGTGACAGAGAGGCACTTCTCAAAGCCGCCGTTAGTGGAAGTAGCAAATTCTTCCTCGGCAGTGATTCTGCTCCCCACGACCTAAAGGTGAGCGCCAATTTCTCCACGGATTATTCTATTTTCCTTTGCTCTCTATGGGTCCATTGCTCCCGAGAAATGGGGCTCCTGAAACATGCGTCTGCTCTCGAGGCCTACGAGAGGTAAACTAATTCGAATATTTTGATCAACAGGCGAAGAAGGGAGGACGGGGAAAGACTGCCGCAGGCGTCTTTACTCAACCATACGTAACTCAGCTTGTTCTGAATGCATTAGAAATTGCCATCGAGCGCAAGGTAATCTCAGAGGAGGAAGTGACAGAAGAGATCCTGAAAAATTTCCTCGGTGGACACGGCAGGAAGTTCTACGGTATCAATGACGGCAGTAACGAGAAGATTGTTTTGAGAAAGGGCAGCGAGGTTGTTCAGGAGTCATTCAAGGGTGATGGCGTTGAGGTCATACCATTCAGGCGAGGTGAGAGCACATGGAGCATTGAGTGGAAGTGAGATAGGTGCAAGGAGATCTATCTATCCATTTCTATGGTGCTTTTCATCTCTATCGGAATGCGCCAACCAGTGATGAGAAAACCTCCAAACGATCAGACCAACCCTTGTCGGAACGCCAGGCGATGCAATGCAGATGCAAATGCATAAACAACGGCACCGAAAAGCGCCCAGTCTATTTTATTTGCCGATTGTCAAGAAAAGGACCATGTGATGGGAAGGAAACGCAGGAACGAAAGCAAATGCAATGATCCCGTAAGTTCCAACCCATTCTTTCTTCCCGGACCCAACTCCAGTTTTACCGTGAGGAACAAACCAAATGAACAACGCCATAGCAGCAATCCAGTGGTGGAAACCAAGTGACCAACGCCGCCAATGAACCCTCAAAGAACATGAAGTCTCATCCGCCAGCAGGCCCGAAAGGATCCCATAAAATGAAAAGAAGGGGAAAAAAGTGTAAAGTATTCATCCATCAAGGCGAGGTGGCAACGCCGGCGACGCCAATCCAAGCCACCAAGGAGATGATGGGGCATAGTCGATTGTAGAAGCCGATGATCCTAAAGAATCTCAATCTGACTGACACTTCAAGGAGTAGCATCAGCGAAGGAGGGTTCGGCAATATCTTTAGTTGCGACGACCTCTCCAGGTGACGGTATCGTCCTCCTCCTCATCCTCTCCCTCCTCGATCTTCAGAGCGGAGTAGGGGTTGTTGGATGAAGAAGCCCGGGAGCTGGCGGGAGGGGCAATGGGACCATATGATCTACGGCCAGAAGCTTCAAAATTGGGTTAGCAGGCGACTCAAAGGCAACATGTTGGGGAAACTTACAACCACCAGACTGGTCACCGTTGTCAGAAGTCGAGTTACCGGTCAAAGGAGCAGCCTCCAATTGGGCTTGGTTGCGACTGCGCCAAGAACCCTGGGTACGAGTATGGGAAGGTGGGCTGGAGATGGCCTGAGGAGATCGTGGTTCATCGTGTGGAGTGGGGACGGCATAGGCACGACGATACCAGTTGGGCAATCCGTGGTTGAGACCAAGAGAGAGTTGAGTGGCCTTGTCCGTGGGCATCTCGTGCTTGTACTTGCAGCCCATCTGGGTGAACGCACAAACACCTTCGTGGATCCACTTGTCACAGTAAATCTTCTCTCGGCGACGTGGAGGAGGGGAGACCGAGTTGGACGGGGCCGAACGAGTGGAGTGAGCAACGATAGAGTCGATATGCATCTGCTACAGCGTAAGTATACAGGCATGAAAACGAAGCGGCATGCTCGGCTCACCTGAGTAGCATCGTAGGGGTAGTTGTACTCGGGGCGATAAGGACGTTGAGTCGATAGTTGTTGGACAACCTATAGGAGTGTGAGCACCATGAAAAGTCACCTGCAGTCAATCAACCTACCTCGCTTGGGATCATGACTTCAGCACCCATGCGTTGAGATGGAGAGGCTTGGCGAGGAGGGGGAACGACGATCAAACCCTCTGGACCTTGACGGGGAGGAAGGTTGTGGGCACCTGGCAGCTCGTCGGCGGCATAAAGTCGAGTAATCGAGCCATCCTCACGACGGATGCCGTAGCCATACGAAGCGGTCAATTGAGCCTCTGTGGGCCAAACGGAACCAGGAGAGACGGTACTCAAGGGCACACTATTCTCACCCATCATCATGACAGAGTTTCCACGAGGGCGAGCCGGAACATAATGGCCACCCATCATTGGAGCATTGGGATCATATTGTGGTTGGTAGTACGGGTAGGAAGTAGGTGGTCCGTTCGGTCCCGGAGTCTCCTCTCTCCACGAGTTGTTGGTATGACCTGAGCCGGCTTGGTTGGAACCAGCATTGGCGGGACGGTTGCCGAGACGCTCAGTACGCTCCCGAGCGGATTGGAAGGAAGACATCTTCTCGGTAATCGGGGATGAAGACCTTGATCTGTTGCTCCGCTCTTCAATCGATGTCAGCGGACAGGCCATTTCAATATCCACAGAGGAATTTGAAATGTTGGGAATATCAGGAGATGAAGCAATCGATTCCTCCTTCGCAGACATATTGATAGGAGAATGCGAGGAACCGAATGTGTGAAAGGAAGGGAACGTGAAAGAGAAGCAGGGTCGGTACGAACAGTGTATCTATACAGTCTAAAAAAAGACTGTAGAGGGAGATACTGTTTGTAACACGCCAGATTAGCCAGAGCCAACACGAACAAGAAATCAAGACGCAAAACATACATTTGGAGGTTGATTCTTAAAATGACACGCTTAACTAAGTCTGTCTGCCTAGACTCAGCCGTTTGCTGGTAGCAAATAACGTTGGTTGGGCACGGGAAACTGCAGTGTTTGACTCAGGACTCTGCACGTGATGACCATCAGCACTGGAAACGCACAAAGGTAGCTGCGCAAACGGCATGGATGCACTTACATGGGTAGTTGGTAGCTTGTCGGTGGTGAGATTGTCCTGAGATTCTGGAATAAGTCAGTGTCTGGGTCGAAGGAAATTTGTTTGTTGCATGAGATTAGCCAAGGACCCCTTTGCGTAGTCAAGGATGTCAACGTTAGATCGAAATATGTTCAGCTTCGATTTCGAAACCTTTCCGCGCCCAGTTCCGCATCTGTGGGTGATTGTGTGGGTGCGTGATGTGAAATCACCAGCTTGTAGAGGATTCCTACTCCAATGGTGTCGTGTTGGAGGATTGTGGAAAATACACAAGTGCTAAAAAATCGTACGAGGAGCTAGGCGAGTAAACAAACGGACTTACTCTCGTGTTGTTGAAAGTCAAGGATGTCTGTCTGTGGTTGTGGTGTCAGTCTATGCCTTGATACCAGTGTTCCTACAACACGTCCTGGTAGCCGACATCGGCGTGGTCAATGGGTATGGTTGCAGTGTTGGTACTTACGGGAAACCTCCTTAGTGATCCGTATGTGTCTTTGAAAGACTGGGATCAGCTGGGGGCTGATTGAAGGTACTGCTCGAGATCGATCAGATATGAACATGTGCTTCTGGCTGATTGGAGTGTACCGAGAGGTGTTGTCTCGATTAAAGACCTTGAAGCAACGTTAGTCAAAGCCTAAAGGTAGATCTTGAGGCCTGCGTGGGGCAAGACACGTAGATAAGATACATCATATAAAGAAAACACGAAACAGTGATGGTGAACTTACCTTATTTCTAGAAGGTTTACGTACCACACCAGTGCGGTACGTATTTGTTGGATAGAGTAGAAGAAGATCGAATGTGTGGTGCTTCTGGGAGAAGAACTTGCGTCAGGAAGGTTGCGTTGTGTTGAAGGAGTAGGAAGAAGAACGAAGAAGATACACCCAGAAAACTGTCCCAATACACAGTAAGCGAGCCTTACAGAAAAGATCGTATGATGTTGAATGATATTATGAATTCACTTTCGCCAGCGTGAACGCCTAGTTGAAGTCCCCAAAAGTTTTGTCTGATGTCCAAAAGAGTGGATCTATTCGCAGCAGAAGGATGCTTAAGACAGCCAGCTATCTCGAGCAGGTGGGAGTTTGCAGTGGTTGTAGGTGTTTTGATAGTCGAGTCGAGGACGAAGAAGGTGTTTTTGCAAGTGTGCTATCTGCGAGACTCTTTATACTCGGTCCAAGAAGGTTCCATTCCGGTGAATAGCGCTCTTTCTAGACTCATACGTCTATTTCAACAATAATAGAATGACCGGAAAGCCCGGTCGCTATCAGTGATTCACACTTCCGGCTCGAATTTATATCTATGTTACAAAGCTCCTCGTACTTGGACAGCTTCCAACCTCGGGCAGTATCATATCAACAAATCGAACAAACAATGAAGAGCGCAAGGAAAGGGGCTTTAAGGTATATCCTACGCGTCGAGGATATTCGAGCGGGCAAATTTGGCGTTGAGAGGTGCAAGAACGAAGCCCCGCAGGCGCAACATCACGCCGAAGCACAGTAAAGCACAGGGTGGAAGGACTCAACGACTTTCATAGCTCAACCAGAAATTTCTCCCTAGAAGTATCGACACCCACGCCCCTTGGCATGGCAGCTCAACAAGAGCTCCCACGAGACGAGATAAAGCCACTCTAAGGTTGAGCACCCTTGGGCTGACAACCTGCTTAGAGTCTCAGCAAGACTCTGCTACATCGAGACAGCTCTACATTAAAGGTGCAGGTCTGGGGGGAATATATGAACAGGAGCGTGCGATAAAAGGAGGTTTCAAGAAGGTCATGGGGCACAGCGAACTCAGCAAGATCAATACGACCTGGAAAGCAAAGGTGTGGACGCAACCTTGAGAGCTATAGCGGGCCTATCCCAGGAAGGAACAGTACAGAATGGAATTACAACGGCTCTCTAGAAGTGACTGGAGGAAAGTCACGCTGAGTCTCTGGTTACTCATCGGCTACACCTTGGGGACGATGATTTGTACAGGTGGCTCCTTCTCTTCTACGCCCAAATCCTTTCCAGGTAGGCATCCATGGCCAACACGATGTCTCGAAGCCACGACTTGCAGCAGTCGTTGATTCTGAGAAATCACCGCCATACAACGTAGGACACGGGAAATGATACTTGCCTGCTCTGACAACCGTTTCGAGACACATATCCTTCCTTGCAGCAATGCATATGTACTGGACAACCGCACAAACTGGGCCCGAAGGTTACAGAGGCCGGCAGCAACGATCGCAGTGCGTGTATCGGAAGGTATCTAACAGGATGGCATTGAAGCAGAGCCATAAAGTACTGAGTATATCGATAACACCAGCACGCATATACACACCTTCTACCAAAGATGCGAAGCGCCAGGACAACATCCAGGCATGGCTTGTCCGTTCACAAGTACCATTTCTAACCGTTTCCTGTCTATGTAACTAACCGCCGACAGCACTATTGGGGAGAGTAGTTGACTCGGATGCAAGTGGGCTGGTGAGAGTTGCTAGGAAACAACAGCGTGAAAAACTTTGGTGGCGAACATCTCCGTCGGAGCTCAGTCAGGAGAGAGGTTTCCTGAAGTGGTGTGCGCTAACTGATTGTTGTCTAGTAGGCTCAGTCAGCGGTCGTTCTAGCTCATCAATATCTGTACTGGTGATGCGTTATGGTTATGGTTGTGGTTGTTGTGGAATATGAATGCAGTCCATCATCTCCAAGCGATTGATGATCTGACGTTGTGCCCAGCACCAACGTGCTAGTTGAGTTATTCTCAAGTCTCAAGGAATTTCCTTGAATTGTTCTCTCGATCAGTCTGTTTATAGGAGCTCTTCCCCCAATACTATACAGAGCCGGTCCACCAGGACCGGCATTGAGTACTAGAAAATATCTCGATCGAATCTTGCTCTGTGTTTCCTCGACCCAAGTCATAGTTACGACCGACCTGGACCTCGAATTGGTTGATGATTGATGTCTTGATGCCGGGTTTGGTATTCTTGCGCTTGCTCCCTACAAGTCAAATGTCCCGCGGAGCCCAGGATCGTTGCCAAGGAGCTCTGTGTAAATCATTGATATCCTTTGCTGCAGGCATCCAGGAAAAGCCCCAGTAGAGAGCATTTGAAGTCGATACCCACCCCCAAGTTGTACTTCAACCCGACACAGAACTGGTGGGGTGCTAAGCGGATCTCGAGAGCAATTATCAATGATAGTACCTGCAAAGGTATGCTGCGAAGACCTTGCAAGTCTCGAGTATATGCCGGCACATGTTTTAAGACAGAGAGGAGGTTCATATGGAGAATTGACTCGCCGCAATAACCATAGAAGCCGACGGTTATGCATTTTGTTGAGCGGGTATTTGATGCCAACTTTGTTGAATTGAGTGGGGGCGGGATAGAGCTATGAAGCTGCGATGGCTGGAGGCTGTGAGGATGAAGGGTAGCCTTGGTTGGGCATCAAGAAACTTTGATGCAGTGATGGAGAAAGACGTTGGTATCTCAATAATCGAAGGAGTTTGCTATTTCCTGAGCCTTCCAATATTGTTGGTGTAATGGAACAGGTAGCTAACATCAGAGGGATAGACATCGCCAGAGCAGGTGTTAGACGTTGACGGTGGGTTTTGGTTCAAATTGTTTTCCGTCGTTGTAGGACAAAGCTGCCCTCAGAGTTTGTATCAATAAAGTGTCACCCTAGCGGTCCAGAGCTCACTTACCTCTGGCGATGCATGTTTGCTCAAGCCTGTTTGCTCAAGCCCGCAATCTTAGTCATCCATCCCCCTTAGCTCATACACATAGTACAACGCTTCATAAACCTCTGCGCTTTGTCTCACTACTTGACAAGGCACTAGAGTCTAGAAGACCGAGCAAGACTAGCACACAGCTACCTATATAAAGCTATAGATCACCAGAGATCGGTATAGACTTCAAGTGCTGGGAGTTCAGCTCAAGAGAGCTACAGAGAGGTTGTATTGTTTTAGGGCCAGAGAAGGAGCGAGGTGTGAAGTTTGGCTGGAAGGTGCATGTGTGCATTGTTCGTCCAACAGTTGAAGGAACGAACAGCAGCCAATTGCCAGTTGTCGCTATCCCCGAGAAGTGAGGTGGAGGTTGAATGCCTTGCAAGGACGGAGCTAAGCTTCTGCACAAAACAGAAGGTGGTCTTGTCCGCCAGACACGTGACTTGAAACGGTCTGAGCAATTCTACCACGGTAAGCTGTCGGTGTTACATCTTCAGCATTATTATGAGAGAGTCCGGTCCCAGCAATTGTTGTTCTCCTTGATCCAGAGCGCGCGAATTCGCGTTTTCAAGGCCCTGGACAGATCGCTGTTGGGTGCCGTCATGTCTGCCTGTCATTTAAACGTCTTGTAGATAACATTAGACAACATCCTTCACATGAAGTCCATGCGTTGAACGGGGCTTCACTTCACTTCACGTTCTGAGCACAAACAAAGTGGTATTTGAGCAATTTTGAGTTGGTTCTGAGCATTTTACAGAATATCTGCACGCAATAGTGGGCTAGATATCTTGGCTTTGGCTTGGCCTTCTCTGCTGTCGCATTCTCCGAAGTTTCAGCGAGTGCGAGGGCGCCGTCAGCTCTGCTGCACCACATTTCCTAGGCTTCCCAGCAGACCCAGCTGCCCCAAACCCATTACAATGTTACTATCAAGTGTTCTTGGCCCGGTAAAGTCAAACAATGTGCTCGTGGTGCGAACGCAATCCTTGGCGGGAGATAGTATTCGAGACACCTGGAAGTACAAGTCTCGCGATGATTTCTTTCCCAATTCATCTACCGTTACCCCATGATTAATTCGTCTGTCTATCGTTGCTGGAAATGTCTTCTTTTATTCCTCGAGCTCATATTCAAGACGCCAGTTCCAACAGTACCCTTGTAAGCCTTGACTTCTTACGAGATGTTTCCTCTCATTTGGTTTTCTTGAAGTCTGCACCTGCAGATACAGTGCCTCCGTTTGCCCTGAGACATGAGACTCCAGTCCCAGAAATGTATACCTGTATGCTGACTCTTCATACTGGGAAATAGGAAGGGCACTGGGGATATGTGGACAGAATTTTGCCATGCACGAAGGACGCTGGATCGTGCGAATACTTGGATGCAGTCTATCATATGCATGATGTCTCCATGCTCTACACCTTCGTCTTATGGACTGTGATTGGTGGGTTGCTCCTCGTTTTTGTTGCTCTACGAGCTGTGAAGCCAAGGAGTGGAAGGGCATCCAACGGGAGGGTTTCTGTTGTTGAGCGTGGCAAGCCGATATCAAGTTCGTTTTCTCGACTCCTGGGAGGAGGGAATGCTTTCTGTCGAAACTGGCTCCTCCCAGAAAGTCTCGTGAGAATATTTGGACATGTTAGCAGGGTCCAACTCCTCGTGCTTGCAATCCTTTTGGGTTACCTCCTGGTGTTTTCGTAAGTACTTACTATACAGTGTACCCGGGTCTATCTGGTTGAGTCTTACTCCTTTCTCCGGCTCCGGGTTAGCGGCTGGGATGCTCGACTCCGGGACAATCATTATTCTTTTGGAGATTCATCACCAAAGAAACTGATATTCCAATGACTCCCCGAAGAACTGGATTGTTCATCACGTTTCCGTACAATTGCAATTCACTTCAACATCAACATCACTTGCTAACTCTTCGGCTAGGTTGGTTGGGATTGTATATAAGACATGGGTTCGTTCTTTCCTCCTCTACTCCCACCACCTTTACTGGTTGAATTGTTTTAGTATTGACTGAGTAATAGATCACCCCCATTAAAGGTTCTTCCCTCCACAATACTCGTACAGGGCTCGGTGGGTTCGCAGACAGAGTCGGAGCATTGGCGTAAGTGCTGATCCGTTCCCAAGATCTCAATTTCCCCAATTCCCCAGGACATTTCATTTGCGAATCATGTGTCGTGCTTCCTATTTCATACAGACAATTGTTCCCCATTTACGCTTGGAAAATGGCAGAACAGGCAATGGCTTACTCCCACATGTTCAGATATGCCCTTGCCCCCCTAACAGTAGCTCTGAGCACGAGAGAATCCATTTTGAGTTTACTCACCGGAATTCCATATCAGAACTTCAACTTCATTCACCGATGGCTGGGTAGAATTATCTACATTCAGTCAGTACTGCACACGTTGGGGTGGACGCTAATCGAGGGATGGTTTTATCAACCTCAGCCTGCGAGTAAGTACTTACTGTACCTCGCTTCTTTGTTCCTTGCTGGTCTTGCTATGTTGAGAGCTCTCGTCCAAGTCGCATCTCTCGCCTTTTCACTCTGTGATAAATACACCAAACTGACCTTTCTAGCCTACAGGGAATTTATCAAGCAACCGTAGGAACCCAAGCCCCACATAGATTGCAAAGTAGGCAATAGCTGACTCGGAAAACATCAGGTACATGATCTGGGGCTGTGTTGCCTTACTATTCGTTTCTTTCCTCTTCGTATTCAGCCTGGAGAGAGTCGTGAGATTGACTGGACACGAATTCTTCAGGAAAACGCACTACGTAGTAGCAGGTGAGCTAGATCTTTCGTCCTCCGCGGAAGATGGAGGACTAGTTGTTTAATCGCGCGTGACCTTCAATTACTGCCTTAGCAGACACCATTCCTGCCACTCTATCAATGCCGCCTCACAAAAAAACTCTACTGACATGACTAGGTCTCTATTTCGGCGCATGTTGGGCTCACTGGAATCATCTCGCATGCTGGATGATCGCTTCTCTCGGAATCTGGGGCCTGGATCGCGGTATCAGACTGCTGAGAACCCTCCTTATTCATACTGGGCATATTGATGCACGCAAAGGTGGTCGACTTCCTGTTGTAGTTGAGAAGGACTTGCGTTCTAACATTTACTCAAGGGTTCGGCTTTCACCCCGCTCATACATCCGTCAAATATTTCGAAGACCAAGATGGAGGTGTTGTCCGTCTTGATTTCGATCATAACCACGACCCTTGGGCAGTTGGACAACACTTCTTCCTCACGTTTCCAGCACTCACAATCTGGCAATCCCATCCCTTCACTACAGCTTCAGTTTCTACTTTGTCGGGCCGTCCCCACCACACCTATATTATTCGCTGTCGTAAAGGAGAGACGCAGCGCCTAAAATCTCTAGCTCTCGACTCGCAGAACTCGGCCACAACACCCATCATACTCTGCGGACCGTATGGGAAAGCACTCTTGCCAGGCCAAGAAACCACACATATCCTTGCTATTGCAGGTGGGACAGGCATCTCACTCACGCTACCCCTTGTCCATGCAGCAACCTCGACTTCAAGGGGAGCTGCTATCGACTTCGTCTGGATTATACGTCGTTCCTCGAATTTGGAATGGATAACCACTGAGCTCGAACAGCTCAAGGAGCGTGCCGATCACGGATCCTTCGACCTCAGAATCCACATCTTCATAACTCGGGACAATGCACAACCAGACGCCAGAAGCAGCCTGAACTTACCAAAAACAGGCGAAAAGTCCCTGACGAATTTGGACATTTCTCCTGTATCCACAGATAAATTTTCAGCAACTACCATTTCGACGAAAGAGAAGAGTGGTCTAAGCTGCCGGGTATACTTCGAGCGACCCTCGCTGAAGAAGATTGTCAACAAATTCATGGAAAATCGGGCATTGTCCTCGTATCGGACGAGGGTGATTGCAAGTGGCCCAGCAAGCATGGGACACGACCTTCGCGCGGCCGTTGCAGCAGTCAATGATAGTGGGAAGGTGTGGAGAGGAGATAGCAGATGGGACGTCAGCTTGGATTGGGATGATAGGATGGGCTGAACGGTACATTTAGGTGTTGGTAGTACGAAGCTTCGAGGGGACCGAATCTTCGAGGTAGAATGTCTTCCTTGCTTGGCATCAGTCTTTTAGCACCGCTCTCACTCACACGACGAGCCGGGTACACTGTAGTTTCTGGAAAACATGTGTTCTAATTTCATTACAAAGTGACCGGTCCCCACCGGAAATGAGACTGATTAAGACCCCTCCCCCAACCCAGACTATGCATGCATAACCTGCAACGCCTGCCCTCCAAATGAGATCTCGTGGGAGGTCGTAGTCGTGGATGGATGGTGTGTCTTGGCCATGGATCTCATAGTTGATTTTTGAGAAGGAAAAAGCATGTACCTAATCGGGAGTCAGCTATTGATTAATTTGGGATGGTACAAGAGCATATGCATGATACGCCAGTGACTAAAATCTTGCATCAAGATCACTTACACAAACAAATATGCAGGGAGAAACCACACAAGGCCATAGTGACCTAGTGCTTCCCCCGTGCTGTTCTTTTGGAGAGCTCCAGCCTTAATACTGCACGGAGAGCTTCAACCGGAGGCTCATGCCTAGCCAAGCGTAAATCATCGATGAAAATGCGCAGCTGAACTTCCGAGCAGACATTGGGGCAAGTACTTATGATTCCGAGATGCCCGACCCCACATTTGTCGCAATGACCGCCTTTCTTGCTCTGCGGAGGACATGGCCTAGCTGGATGACGAGATCGACAGGACTGGCATGGAGGAATCTGCGGCGGCGGATGATGGTTGAAAGGATCACTATGGCGAGATGGAGGGAGTATGGGCTTTATTGAGTTTGGGTTAGGAGGAGCATGACCACGATTGTGAGCAGTATTGCTGAGCTCAGGTTTGTTTGAGCGTTGGCTGACCGAGTGACCGCTGCTGGGGAGTGGTTGTGGCCGCACTGCCTTGGGAGAGCTCATTCTGAAGGGCTTTGAAGGGACGCGTGTTGGTGCGAATCCAGGACCATGATCTCGACCTGAGCTGTCGTCAGGGCGTTGGAAGTTTGAGGGGACTTGCGTCGGGCTGAATCCGGGAGAGCGGCCTCGGCTCGATCTGTTATTGGATTGACGGAGGATGTTGTCTGCATGAATAATTCGTTAGCATCGGTGGCTGGGGAACTGTTATCTGCAGTGACAGATGCATCTCCGCCAAATGAACGAGCAATATCATAGGAAATGGATGGACTGCTAGCTCCTTGCGATGGGAGGTCTGTGGCCATGGAGTGATTCTTATCCTGAACAGGAGCTCTAGACTTGGACAGGTCGCTACTCACGGCTGGTCCTGTCTTGGCTGCTGCTGCTTTGGACTTTGTTTGATTCGCATCAAGACTCTTCATGGCTGGTATCATTGACTTGACAGCGCCGGTACTTCGAGGCTTGGTGGCGTCAACTGACTTGGCCATTAGCTTCGCTTGAGCGCTATTGCTATTGCTATTCTGTGCGGGTGAAATCGCAGAGCCAGCTGGTAGATTCCCGGCAGTCTCCTTGTTCTTTCGCGGAGGCACCTTACCCAGAGCATCTTGGATTTTTTTGGCCGTGATGTCCTGCGTAGTTCGCAAAGTCAAAACAGTAGTTGGACCATTTGCATTGTTAGTCTGGATTTTGCTGGAAGTCGGCCGCTTTTTAGAGCTTTCTGTTCTGTTGCCCATACCAATTTTCTTGGGGTTAGGTTGAAGGGTAGATAACTGTTGCACTGATCCTTGCTGCCTTCTAGATTTGGCTGGACGATGGAGAGTGATAGTTCTGCCTACAGACGTAGGCTTCACTTTGTTGACAAAGCCATTGAGCTTCATCGGGGGGGTTCGGGGGTTTGGGAGCGAAGAACCTTTCTTTGTACCTTTAATTGGAGTTGATCCGGAACGTGGCCCTGACGAAAGTTCTCGAGGATCGACTAGGCCCACATCAGAATCATCGTCCCCATCTGAGTCACCAACGCCAGGAAAGTCCAGATCGCTTGCGGAGTCTCCTTGTCTGCGCTTGGCAGGTTGCTTGAGAGGAGATGAATCTGCTATATCGTCGTCCAGATCCAAGTTGGATTTCTGATAATCGATTGTCTGTCCAGGTTAGCAGAATGTATGATAAGCTGAAGGTCATTACCCACTTGTCTGGTACGCTTTCCGCGTCCGAAAGTCTGCATGTTTCTTGCAGCTTCTGCGGCAGCCTCCGCTTCGCGCTTCTTCAGAATCTGGTCCCAAAAATCGGAATTCGGGGCTGCTGATTCTTCATCGGTAGCTTCGATGTCTTCCGTAAGATCACCTTTATCGTTAGCCCAAACGCGCGCGAAGGAAAATTGTGATTCTGCAGTCTTCTCTTCATCAGAGTTCGTAGTTTCAACCTGTGCTCGGTCCAAAAGCTGATCTACAGATGCTGAACTGTAATGGATGTTATTGCGATCGTCCTCATTAAACAAAGCCTCCGCACCATGTTTAAGGATAGTTTCCAGATCATTTGTGTTGTCGTCGTCGGCCCCCATGCTCTCGATAAGAGCGTGATCAAGAGCCATCTTCTTACGACCGATCTGTATGATCTTTTCCTCGGCACTGTCTTTTGTCATCAATTGAAAGCAAAGGACCTTGTTCTTCTGTCCGATACGGTGAGCACGAGACAGCGCTTGAATATCTTGATGGGGCTAGAGAGATGTCAGCACAGTTATCTTTTTCGTAGATGAAAAATAGTCACGTTGAAATCGGGGTCCTAGTCTGGAGTTAGCAATGTCAATTGTATTCATGCGATATGTGCCATACCAAGATAATGACGGTATCCGCAGTGGCTAGATTGATGCCCACACCTCCAGCTCTAGTCGAGAGGACGAAGGCAAAGTCTAGTGAATTCGGCGCGTTGAAGGCATCGATGCGCTTTTGCTTTTCTAACGCGGGAATATTTCCATCCAATCGTTGATGCTTTAGGCCCATAGCATTAAGAAAATCCTCCATTATGTCGAGCTGGCTCAGGAACTGACTGAACATCAGAACACGGTGGCCACGTTCTTTCAGTTTTGGAAGCATGATCTCTAGAAGCTGAAGCTTGGCAGATGCGTCAATCAGATTCCGATGCAAAGCACTGTCGTCTAGGTTCTTCTCCTCAATTGACTCGCTGTAGACGAAAGGGTGGCAAAGGCATTTCCTCAGCTGCATAAGGATGTTGTTCAAGTTGCCCCGCTCAGTTGGCTTGAGGGCGGCCTTATTCTGTCCGAGGATAGATTTGATGAGCTCTCCATTCTTTGCGAGGATTGACTTGTACAGCTTCTTCTGCAAAACGCTCATAGTAACTGGCAAGATGACTTGGGCCATTGGGGGAAGAAACTTCAAGACTTGAAGCTTGGTTCGCCTTGCGACAGAGATTAACGATCTTCAAACAAGTGAGGATGGGCCTTGTTACCTCAAGAAGAAGGGCCGAATGAGCTCATGCAGTTCAGGCAGATTCTCCTTCGTCAACTCGGCATATTCTTCGTCTAGTTCAGCTGCGTTGATAGAACTATCAAGGAATTGAAGTAGGTTAAACAACTCGCGCTTGTTATTCTGGAGCGGGGTGCCTGTAATAAACGTTCAGTAAATATCCGGACATGCTCTTATCATTAGGAACACAAACCTGTCAGAAGTACCTGGAAGGGAACCTTCAGGGCCATTAAGGCACCATATAACAGGTTCCCGTCATTTTTGAGACGTTGACCTTCATCAACAATCATGCCTGCCCACTTAATCTTGCGGAAGAACGATCTGCTGCTGTCCTCAACAGGTCCTTCATACGAAGTGACCACGACGTGGGCTCTGAGATCAGAACAATGGTCCGGATAGAGTTCATAGTCCATAGCCATCTTTCGAGCCTTCTTTCCGCCATAGAATGTGACTACCCGTAGTCCAGGGGCCCATTTCTTGATTTCTCTTCTCCAATTCGGACAGGTTGAATTGGGAGTGACCACGAGGAAAGGCCAACACTAATCCTGTTAGTAACTATGGAGCCGTCTGGGGTAGATTGAGCACACCTTAGGACTGCCCTTCACGAGCGAGGCAATGAAAGATATGATCTGAATAGTCTTTCCGAGCCCCATTTCATCAGCAAGAATAACGTTCTTCTTCTGATGAAAGTTATACAGAAGCCAGTTCAACCCTTCCATTTGATACTGCATCATATCCCCACCAGTCAAAGCGGACGGCTGCTTCTTCAATTCGACCTTCTTCCCAAAATTTAGGGAGCGGAAAGTCTCGGCACGCTCCTTCATTGTTGCAGCTGAAGGCGATTTGAAATACTTTCCCACAACATATTCATTGTAAGCCGCCACGAAGTCGCTCCAGCGATCTTCATCCTCAGGATTCGGAGGCTCTTCCCAGGCTACTTCATCATAGCTAAGGCCCTGGAATTTGACATAGACTCGCTCCACCATGTTGATGGCAGCCTTATCAGCTTCCTCTGATTCGGGTTCGAATTCCTCGTCGTATTCAACGTCCAGAACAATCTCGATACGAAGAAATTCTTCGGGTATCGCTTCTTTTTCGCTCCATTTAGGAAGGGTGTTTGCTCCTTCGTCTCGTTTGAAGAAGGCCTTTCGCATTACAGCAGGCGTCGTGCCCCATACCCAACTGCCAGGCTTCCAGCTGCACTTGAAGTATGACTGGTCCTCCCATTTGACGAGGTACTCCCTCTCATCCTCACGGAAATCTTCAAAGTCCTGATCAACATCATACGATTCTTGATCGATCGGTCTCCAAGCCACCAACGTTTGCACTTTTGCAGTAGCAGAATCGAGGCATTCTTTGCACTGCCATCGAGGGGCGTACTGCTTGAAACGATCTCTGTGAAGCTCCTCGACATCCGAAGGGGTTTTGGAATTCTTAGAAATAGGTGGGAGATGCTCGAAATGAAACGCTTGCTGGCAAGAAGTACATCTAAACAGCACGTTTTCGGGGTTATTGACCAAGTCTCGAGGTACTTCGATGATTGGGTCCTGTCCGTTGTTCTCTTCTCTGAGCTTCTCTTCTTGCTTTGCCGTCCGCCTCAGTGAGAATGCTGCACAGGATAAGCCTTCCTTCTTGCATGATTGACAGGCACCCAAGCGTGGGGCCAGATGGTCTTTCTTCGAGGCCATGCCAATACATCTGCGACATTGCAAAACAAAATCCTCATGGCCAACTTTAGTGACCAGATGATCTCTGCCGCTCCGATGCCCAAGGCAGACTTTGTGAATTGCGGTCGAGCATCCTTGGCAGTAAACCAAAGGGCTGTTGCCCTTGTTTGAATTGGGTCCAACGCCTGAGCAGACATCGCAGGCTTTGGAGTGGAGTATGGCGAACGGATCCTGTTTGGATATAGGCTGGAAGATCTCGCGAACGCTAATAACTTTCGGAGCATTGTTCGAAGGGGCATCATCGGCGTATATTTCCTCATCCATGTCACGCTCCTTCATGCTTTTGATCACCCTATCTCTCCCTGAGCGCCGACTCGGCTGTGCTCGTTCTGGAGAAGAAGACGAGCTGACAGCCTTGCGAGGTCTACCTCTCTTGCCTTTCGAGGCGGATCTCCCTCGGTGGTCCATGGTACGGCGTTGTTGCTTCTGTGGCTTGAACACAATATCTGAGTCGTCAGTCTCATCTTGCTCTTCACCGGCTAACTCATCCTCGTCCTCATCAGCATTTGACGATTTGTTCATCAGCCTTAAGAGAGTCTTGGCAGGTTTGGCGTTAGCTACTCGGGCTGAGCTGCGTGTGCCACGTTTGGTTGGTAGAATATCATCTGAATCCGAGCTCTGTTCATCACCAACTGCATTCGACTGGCCTTCGCTGTTCCTAATCCTACTACTCTGACGTGTACTGGTGCGAGTTGACTGGTAGCTTGATGCCTTCTCGACACGACGTCTCTTGGTCGCAACTTGGTCTGCATAGAGCTCATCTTCGTCGGAGTTGATTTGTAAGGTGGAGCTATCCACAAATCCATTGTTCTCTCTTCTGGTTCGAGTCCTCTTGCCAACGCCAGTTGAAGACATGCTGGGTTCTTCGCTCGAGCTTTTGATATCTGAGATTTCGGCGTCTTGGGTATTGTAGAAGTCTAGGGCGTTCTGGCCATTTCGAAGAGTTAGGAGCTTATCCTCAGAAACCTGTGTTGCATAACGTCAGTATTGGTTATCTTTTGAGAGCGAACTATTGAGGACGGGGAAGCGCAAACTAGACGGACCCAATCCATGGAAGTCGAAGCCATGGAGAGCTCCCATGTGTAATATGTTGAAGGCAGCTGATATCAAAGGTGAAGAGCCGACTGGCTGCTCCTCAGTCGAAGCAAGCTCTTGTTCGCAGGTGGACGCGGTGAGTCGCGCACTCCCAAGGGCTGCCAATAAGGTAGAAATAAGCAGATAATAACGGGTGGGGGTGAACAAAGGTTGCTCAATGGTGAGGCAAAATGATCAATGGGATTTGTGACAGAAAGCAGTGAAGGGCTGAAGATTGAAGATGGAGAGGATAAGTTATGAACTTATAAACAGGTGGGAGGAGGCGCTAGCGTGATCCCGCCCCTACCCAATTAAAAGAGGACCACATATGAAATTATTGCGGAGAGTGTTACGAAATTGAAGGAATGACAGACAAAGGAAGGGGTTACCTCTAATAGCCACAATCTCAGAGGTAGATCCTGACCTCAAAGCAGGAATTAGAAGGCAGAGGTTTACACATGTCAAAGCTGCGCAAGTATACAATTATCTCTTGAGACACTATCAGCTTCGTCTGCTCTGAAGGTAAAGCAAAGATTTGCCTGCAATCTGGTGTTGTATGCATACTAGGCATTGACCCTTTCAACATTTTCAAAGCGCTGGACATTGCCCATCTCTCTTCCCAAAACACAACTTATGGGCCAAATCCTGCAGGTATGGGCAATTCACCATCCAATGCGATTCTCTCTTCTCCAAAGTATTTCACATAAAGGAAGAAGCGCAGACGAAAAGTATGGCAATTGCAGCGAGGAAGGAATAAGCACCGGCATGCCAACTTGGCAATCGGATAATGCCTTGTTCTACTTGTGCAAGATGTCTTCAATTCGAGTTACGGGCAAACCCAACCAAGTATCCGAAGCAAATTGCGAATCGAACCTCATAGGCCTTTCGACGTGCCCAAGAGTAGGCAAATGACAAAACGAAGGGAGCTGAAATTCTACTCACTTCTTCTTGCCGTCCATCCTCATATTCTATCTTATAACGGTAGACGCCATCTGAGTCCTCGATGCCTTCTAGGACAGTATCAACCGTTGTATCTCCTTGAAAAGGCTGGTATTCCCAAGGTCTGGCTGGCGGAGGTACTAGCACTGCGACGGAACTTCTCTCGCGGTCGGTCTGGTCGTGTCGTGAAGGAGAAGCTCGAAATCTGTGGGATAGTACTGATCGAGGAGGAGACCGATCTGCACTTTCATCTTCAGGCTCCGGTTCTGGTGTACGAACCAAGTCGACTGGCGACGACTCTTCTGAATCGGCCTCGGAATCAGATACATGGCGACTGGAAGACATGTCGAGCGCGTGGGCTGCGAAAGAAACCTGGTGGAGTTAGTCTCATCTTTTCAGCGGAATGTTTCGAACATCACAATAGACTTGCCGATCACTGTATATTCGCTGCCTGCGGCAAATGTTCGAGTCCGCCGTGGCTCTGAAATATTGGATGAGGTTGCAGCAGGATGCTGGTTGCTGTGATTCTCTTGACGCGACGCGGACGCGCATTTTTTCAACCCTTAACCTTATCGCGATAAGGAAAGCAAGGGGCCAACCCGAGAAATTTTCCAGAGGGCTAGCATCATCCTGCATAGGTAGCAATTGCAACAGATTGCAATGCTCAGTCATGTTCTATCAAAGAGGGCACCAGTTTTGAGGAGTCCTATCGTCAATCTACATCGATGCCGGTATCACGTCGGAAAAGCTTCCTCGTTTGTATAGTCAATCACTCTGCAAAGCACTTCCCTAACGTCAAAAACAGGGTCAACACCGCTATCGAGCGCGCTCTCCGAAAGTCTTCCCCATATGAAGGTAGAAAGCCTGTGAATAGGGACCAAGTATCAGAAGCATGGCCGGCATCCTCTGCGACCAGATCGAGGGGGTCTGGCTATTCGCAGAGACATAATGGGGAACGAGGCAGCTCAGGACTCGACTCCAGCATAAGGGACAGCAGACAGGAAGCTACTCCGTTTGTACGATCCCCGAAGTTCAGCGATCGACCTCAGAGACCACGGGAGTCTCGTTTTGGGCAGTCCTCGAGGTTTGGTGATCAACCTCACAATACACAGGATACCAGGGAATCTCGTTTCGGGAAACCTTCGAAATCCGGGAATAGACCTTCCAGTAAAGAAAGAGACAAGAAGGATTCTCTTGTACGGTCATCGCGTGCTCGAGACCGCCCTGATTCTACCTGTGGGGATTATCCTTCACCGACACCTCGTGAAAGGCCATTTAGACCTCGAAACTCCGAAGGGTACTCAAACCATTCTCGGCGTCAAGTTTCAGACACCCGTGAAGCTGGTGATTATGGTGGGAAATCCAGCAGTTCGTATCGCTCTTCTCGCGATTATGAAGCTGCATCGCCGAGACCGAGGGAGGCGTCATACGCGGCGAACAAAAGACCTTCGACAGGAACTTCCACCAACGTCTCTAAACAACGCATCGCTACTTCAGAGCAACCTCGTCATGGTCTTGCAACAGACAAAAGAGTCCCTCTCTCGATACCGTACACCACTCCTGCTTCAGAATTTCTGTAAGCCACATTGCTTATACAGCTCTAGTCTAGGGATGAGTGAGCTGCCATGCTAACTAAGAGCTTGTTTAGGTATGGAACCTCAGTGGTTGAAGCCGCTTTGAGGAGCCAACGGACACCTCGGAGAAAACTGTATAAGCTCTATATCTACAGTGGAGAGAACCGGGAAGGTGCCGAACGTGACAATCAGCTCGAAATGCATGCACGTAAAATCGGTGTCCAAGTGCTGCGAGTGGGAAACGAAGGGCTTCGCCTGATGGAGAAGCTGAGTTCAGGCCGTCCACACAATGGCTACATTCTCGAAGCCTCTCCTCTTCCACGGCTGCCAGTTACGAGTTTAGGACAACTCACGACGGAGGATGGTCGCACGGGGTATCAAGTAACTGTTGGCTATCAGTCACGAGAAGAAGCTGCCGTCAATGGCACAACCAATTTCATTGAACATCCTGAGGGAAGGAAACCATTAGTCCTTCTACTGGACGGCATAGTGGACCCTCAAAATCTTGGAGGCATCTTGCGAACGGCCTCCTTCTTAGGTGCCTCTTCCGTTGCTATCTCGACCCGAAATAGCGCCCCATTCTCTCCCGTCGTGCTCAAGGCTTCCGCGGGCGCTTCTGAGAACATAACATTGCTTTCGGTTAGTACACCTGCTGGTTTCGTCGTCGAGTCTCAACGTGCGGGGTGGAAAATATTTGCAGGTGTAGCGCCGTCAACCAACAACGACCCAACAATGCCGCGATCAGTGTCTACTGATGACCTTGGTGATCCTCTGTCAGAGTCGCCAAGCATTCTGATGTTGGGCAGTGAGGGTGAAGGCCTGCGTTGGAATCTTAGAAGCAAAGCAGACGTGGAGCTGTACATTGAAGGATGTGGCCAGGGTCACAATGTCGATAGCTTGAATGTGGGTGTCGCGGCTGGTATTCTTTGCAATGCTTTCCTGAGAGTGAAAGGCAATGTGAAGGAAGCATCGTCGACGACCGAGCATCCCGAGCCTGAAAAGACTGCAGCACCCCAGGGAGATTTATTCTAGTCTCATGAGCGATGCGGCCCAAAACGGTGTCTTGTACCATTATGTATTTCAAAGGGGAGAATGGGATTCCGGCAAAATGCTTCGGCGCCAGGATCACGCTGTGTGTCATATGCAGAGATGTAAGATCTTAGATGGGAAGAAGAGATACATATTGATCTCTACTTTACTTCGATAAATAGCCAACCTAGTAGTAACGGATAAGCATCTTTGTCTTCCACCAAAATCAGATCAGCCTTGATCCGTAGGGCGATTTAATAAGTAGGGTATATTTGGGGCAATCAGCCTCCAACATTCACTCGGTACTGAATGCCCGCCCGCACCTGAGATCATTCCCGTTCCGAAAAGTCTCGACCTTATACTGGACTTTAGTTTTCCTTCTGCATAATCTTTTTCTTCATATCAACCGACTGTGGTTTAACTTTCTAGATAGTATCACAACCGATTTCTATTTTATTCTCAACGGCCATTGGTCTACTTGCAATTACTTGACTCATGAATCCATTGGGCGTTAATGAGATATTCCAATAAGTATATCCCATTCCAAGGTAAAATCAATTTGAAAATTATAATTCATTTGCAAAAGTAAACCCGCCTTCGATTATAAAGGATATAAGAAATACTGAAGTATATTATAATAATATCAAATAATAATAAAATAAAATAATAAATTTTATTTATAAAGGTTTATAAAGAGATTTAATTATTAAATTTATTATAGATTATTATACAAATATATAATCAAATATTTAACTTTTAATTCAATTTAAAACTAATATTATATAATTAAATTCTATAATTTAATTATAAAATTAAAATAATAATTAATTATATAATATAAATATTAATAAAATAAATTTCTATTAGAAAATTACTAAATTAGAATTAATATTAATAGTAATAGTAATTGGGTTTTAATATTGAGATAATATTAATTAATTACTAATAATTATTAATAATGCCAAATAATTATTAATAAGATCAAATTAATATTAATAAAATCAAATTAATATTAATAAAATCAAATTAATATTAATAAAATCAAATTAATATTAATAAAATCAAATTAATATTAATAAAATTAAATTAATATTATTAAATTATTTTATTTATAAAAACTTTAATATTTTTTATATGCTTATAAAATTAATTAAATATATTTTAATAAATCTTTTTTAAGAATTTAATTAATAATTATTTAATTGATTTATTTTACGAAATTTATTTTAAGAAATTTAAATGTAAATAAATAAATAAATAAATAAATAAATAAATAAATAAATAAATAAATAAATAAATAAATAAATAAATAAATAAATAAATAAATAAATAAATAAATAAATAAATAAATAAATAAATAAATAAATAAATAAATAAATAAATAAATAAATAAATAAATAAATAAATAAATAAA
>FJOG01000055.1:279465-290343 GCA_900073065.1 Phialocephala subalpina | reverse complement strand
TATTTTTATAATTATAAGCGATTATAATATTATAATATAATTATTATTTTTAAAATAATTAATTTAAAATATATTTACTTATAAAATTCGAGTTTATCGAATTTATTTAATTTAAAAATTTAAAAATATTAATAAATATTATGGCGGGGCGATTTGTTTTGCTTTAAAAATCCTTATTTGTAATAGTAATTTCGGAGGTTTATATTAATTATATACCCTTTAATATATAAAGAGCTTTTTATTTTCTAAGAAATAATAATAACTTTTTACTATTTTATTTTATTAGCCTTATTACATATAACGAATAATTATAAAAGCGAAATCAAGTATTTATTAAAGCTTATAAATTTATTATAATTATATAAAATTTGGGTGGGTTTCCTTTAAGAGAATTATTGCCTTTTTATATTAGCAAGTGAAGCTAAGAATTTTAAAGTAATATTATTTGGATATTACGAATTATAACTCATGAGAATTATGTTTTAAATATTGCGATTATTATTAAAGAATTTAAACTATTAGAATTCGAAGGCTAAAAATCAATTAATAAAGAGTAAACTTTTTTATTTATTAATTTATTGATTTAAAATTAAAGAAATTGGGCTATAAAATAACGAGATTACGAAAAAACGTTAATTCTTGGAATTTACGTATTAAATTATTCGATATAATCGGTATAATAGCAAATAAAAAAAAGAAAAGAATTAATTTACGATAATTAAATACGGAAATTAGTCCTTAAATTGGTATTATTTCTATTGGGAGTCGGAATACGAATATTAGAGATTTATTATAAAGATAAAAAGAAGTTCGTATTTTAAGAAGCGAAATTATAGCGTTATTTTGTATTTTAATTTTAATCTTTTTAAGAATCGTAATATAAGGAATACTCGGAATAACTTTAATATTAAATTTATAATAATTTAAAGAATATTAGTATTTACGAGGAAATACAAAATAAATTTAAATAAAAGTTTTTATACGAGAAAAAAGGTAATAATGCGTTTTACTCGGATAATTAAAAAGATTAAACTTTAAATAAAATTTAGAACTCGAAATTTCTTTTTAATTATAAATACTATAAGTAAAAATTATTCTTATAAGAAACTTTTATTTGATAATATTTATTTAAAGAAATAAATTTCTCTCGGATTATTAAAATAATTATCGATTTATAAACTAGTTTCTACGAGTTACTTTCGATATAATTTAATATTAGGCGATTATTTTTTATTATAATATTAATTAATACTTTTTTAAGTGGTTCTTTTNAAACGGCAAAGGAAATTCTTTTGAAATAAATTTATTTCGAAATATTATTTTTTTATATAACGATAAAAACGAATATCTTATAATTTTAATTACATAATATATCCTCGTTTTTAATATGTAATTATTCCTTTTTAGGACTTTTTAAGCGCTTTATTTTAATAGAGAAAATATTATGGCTTTTTTAGAATAATAGGACGATATTTATAAAGATTTTAAAGTTTTTATTACTACGAAAAAAAAAAAATACCGCGATATATCTCTCTTTTTTATTACGATTAAATTCGTTTTATATTAAATTATTATATTAAATTTTATATTATTCTTAAAAAGGATTTTAAAGAATAAGATTAAAAGAACTTTGGAATTAGTTTAGGATTTTTACGTCGAATTATTATATAAACTTTAAACGAATACTTATTAATTAAAATTTATATAAAGATATTTAATCGAGTATTTAGAGATTTAATTAAGAAGGGAGTAATATGTTACGACTCATATAATCTAATGGACCATAGGCTCAATAAAGCGAGTAAGCTTGCCTATAGTAGACCCTAGGATCATGGGGACACGAGACTTAGTAATCACGTGATAAAGTCCCAAATGATGAAATCCTGGAACGAATACGGACTCTACTATTCTAAACTCTAAGAGCAAAAAGGTTTTATATAAATAGGCAAGATTCCCTTAGATAAGAGCTTTATACTTAACTTAAATATAATATCTTAATATTATACTTAATAATAAGATTTAAACGTTATTTTTCATTAGAATTACCTAGTTCTTATTATATATAAACTACCCTTATAATTAGCTAATCGAGTTAACCGTTATACTTTGAGCATTATCTCTTATAATATTAACTAAATATTTTATTATATTTATTATTAGATTCTTATTTACTAAGTTAATTCTTAAGTTTATATTATTATTAATCGAGATTAACGCGGTTTCTAAGATACTAAAAGTTCAGGAATTTAACTTATATAATAAAGCACAAAATAAGTTACGCTTTTACCTTATATAATACATAGTATATATCGAGTTTAACAAAGACAAATTTAGGGCTAAAACCAAAGAAATACTATAGGCAATTACTTTCCTTATAGGCGCTACCTTTAATTAAGCCAAGACGACCCAAAAGGATTACTTTAATTACGGATCGGATGCCAATAAATAAGATAACTTTACTACGAAAATCTTCGGGACTTTCAACGGGTTTAAAAGCAAGATCTTTAAGGTATTCGAGGATATAAATAAAGAAAAATTAATTAAAAAAAAGCTTTAAAAGCTATATTAATACGGCGCTACTTTTGCTTACGTAATTAAATTCTAATAATATATAAGACGTATTAATTAAAACGACGAAATATTAATAATTTAATTTTATAAGGGATTTCGGGATATTATTAAGGATAAATTCGTATAACGCGATAAGTCCAAGGATTTATAAAGAATAATTAATATAATAATCTAAATTAATAACCAATTATTTGAATAATTTTTAGAGAAAAAAAGATAATACTCGATTGGGTATAATTATAAGAAACTAAGCAAAAAGAACTCTAGTTCTCGTAGTTACTAATTATAACTTATAAAGATTAATATTACTTTTAAAAGAAAAGAAGAAAAATTCTTTAAAGATAAGATAAATTAATATCGCGAAAAGAAACTATACTTTGAATATAACCTTTTGGGATATATAGCCGGCTTATATAATAAGACTAAATCATAAAACGAATGCCCCAAGAAACAAATTAATGCGATTAAGCGTAAAAGTTATAATAAACCCTATTAAATATATATAATCACGAGGAGAATATTATATAACGGCGAGAAATTAAGCAAATAATAAAACGATTTATAAGCTACTTAATCGGAACTAAAAGATAACCTAAGAATATTCTAACTAATTCCTAAAGAAGATTTTTAGAGGTTCTAAGAGGAATAAGTAATAAACCTCGCTAAAACCCAAGTAAAAATAAAACGTCCAAGGGATAACTAATAGCAAAAATTAATAATATAAACGAAAATATAAATAACTTAGCGATAAGACTCGCTAGGATTAAGACTTTAACTAATTACTATTAAATCTTTAACGAAAACTCCGAATTAAAGGATAAAAAGTTACCTAAGTATAATAATTAGGGATTATTAGAATTTCTTATAGTATTTGACTTTTAGTCTAAATATTACCCATGGGTTAAATAAAAATAATATATTTATTAATAGGAAAATAATATCGCGGCTTATACTCGCGAATAACAAAACTTAAACGAAAAAACTTAATACGTTAAATTTTAACTAAATATAAAAAGACTAAAATACGATTAAATATACGAAATTATATATTAAAATTATTAATAGATTAAATAAAAATAACGTAATAATACTAATTATTATATATAATAACTATTTATACCAAATAATATTTTCCTTATATTTAATCACGAACTAATAATAAAACGATATTACAAGGTATTCGCGGAAAGCGCAAATCGAAGAATATAATAAAATACTAAGAATAACTTTATATACTACGAAGAAACCTTTAAGCGAATAATATAATTATTACTTAGTATAAAACGTATATTCCGGCTTATTTACGCTAATGGATTAAACCGCTAATAAGAAGATATACTTAGTAGAAAATAGTATAAAAAGGTATATATTATTAAAGAAAATACTAAATAATTATTTTATATAATATAAATAAATATATATAAGATTAAAGTAATAATTAATTCGGGAGTAATAAGTAGTTATATATTAAAGTAACTAATACTAAATAACGAATAGGCTATAATAATCAAAACACGATTATATTTTATTATTATAATCGATAAAAGCTTTTTAAGTTCTAGATAAATCAACGTAGAAATAATACTATAAGTTATAACTATATAACGAGGATATACCGAGAAGATAAACTTTAATATAACTAATATTAATTACTTATTTATACTCGGAATACTATAAATTAAATAATATAACCTAATAATTAATTAAATTAAAAAAACGCTTATATTCGACAAATATTAAACTTATAAGATTTCGTTTATTAAAATAGGAATAAATAGCCAAAGAAAAATATATATTATTTCCTTAGGAGAATTAAAATATTATACCTAGGATTTATTATTAAAATAAATACTAATAAAATACTACGAATTTTTGAACCTTTTTAAAAATAAGAAAAAAATCGAGGTACTTCCTAAGTATAAGTAATAAGACTATAAGATACCCATATAAAACGAAAAAAAATTATTATATTTACTTATTTACTAAATATCGGCAAATAATTTAAGGATATTTAAAGAATATATCGATAAGAATATAATAAAAGGATTTATATGATTATTAGCTTTATTAATAAATGATTTTATATTATTTATACTAAAGAAAAATAAAACGAAATAGTTATATATTAATTACCAGAAAATTAACGAGATTACCATTAAAAACTAATACTTATTATTACTAGTAAACGAGTTACGCGATAAACTTCAAGGAGTTAAGATTTTTAATAAGTTAAACTTGCAAAGAGCTTATAATTTAGTTCGGATAAAAAAGAAAAAAATAGAAAATAGCATTTAAAATAAGGTATAAATATTACAAGTATTTAGTTATGCCCTTTGGCTTAATTAACGCGCTAGTTATATATATACGCATAATAAATATTATCTTATGATTATTCTTAGATATTACGATTATTTATTATTTAGACGATATCTTGGTATATTCTAAGACGCTCGCTAAGTATATTAACGATATTAAAGTAATACTAATTATTTTAAAGGATATAAACTTAGTTTATAAACCTAAGAAATGCGAATTTCATATAGAAAAAACGGATTTCTTGGGCTATATAATCTCGGTTAAAAGCTTATTAATAAACCCTACGAAAGTATTAATAATACTTAGTTAATAAATACCCAAGATAATCAAGGATATATAATCTTTTTTAGGATTTGCGAATTTTTACTAATATTTTATATAAGGGTATTTTGCGGTAATAACCCCTTTAATGGAATTAACGAAAAAAGACTAGATATTTAAATAAATAAATAAGGCTTAGCGAGCTTTTAATTAGTTTAAATAACGTTTTACGGAAGTATTATTCCTTTTTACATTTAATCTAAATAAATATATTATCGTTAAAATAAACGCAATAAACTTTACAATTAGCGTAATACTTAGTTAGCCTAATAAGCAAAGCAAATAATAGTCAATTGCATATTACTCTCGCAAGATATTACTAATAAAATTAAATTACGAGATTTATAATAAAAAGTTATTTGCGATTATAAAAGTATTTCGGATATTATTGGTTTATCCGGGGTTATTATCAAATACTAAGATCTTAATCTGGTATTAACGATGCATTTTCTATTCTATTTAATTTATCTGCCCCTTTCTAAAAGGGGCACTTAACTACTTATATAATTAAGGAAATGAGATACTAAGATAATAGTCGCTAAAATAATAAAGGTTAAAGCTCCATTCTTCTATTTACCCTTGAATCCGCTTTTCTATCCTATCGTTAAACGATCACTTGATTATATCGACACTAGCAATTCTTTCTTTAAAAAGAAATACTTTTTCTAATTAATAAACGATAATTAAAGGAAGTATTATCGTAGCTATAAGTGCATCGCTACGTAAGTAAGTATTATAAGGAAAATTAACCGGAAATTAGTCGCGGTCACGCGTATTACTATTTAATAATTTAAGTTAAAACTAAGGGAAATCCCTTAACCGCGGAGTTAACGAACTTCGAACTAATTAGAGCTCGCGCATCGAGAAACATTAAAAACATCGTAAAACACTAAAAACACGTTTATTACCGCGCTTTACTCTTTTTAACCGCCGCGCTTTTCTTCCTTTTTATTTTTACTAATTGATTTATACACTTTAAAACGCTATACTCACCTTTATATTTTAACGTTAAAGTAATTAATACTAATAAGCGATTTAAATGATTTATTAACGGTAAACTTAATTATAATATTAATCAAGTTATTATTACTAGTAATTTATCGAATCTCCGAGAGTTTTTTGCGTTTATACGATTATTTGATGGCTATAATATCGATTATCAAACGCTTCTCTTTAATAATACCGAGTTTGATTATATACTTGTAAAGCGAGAACGAATTGATACAAATAATCATAAAAATAAAGCCTATTCTTAGTTACTTTATAATAAGATTAAAAGTAATAGAAATCAATATCGCTATATCGATCCTTATTATCATCGCGTATAGCTTTAAAGCTAAGATTACACGCGTAACTCTTTTATATTTAATTAAGCTTTAATATAAAACATTTCCTATTAAATCGAACTTTTTATCGCTATACTCTTTATTCTTTAATATAGCGATATACTCGATTTAAAAATTATAATTTGCGTTTATAGCAAACGAATTATCTATAAAAACGAATAACTTTATAAACGATAAATTTACGTATATAAATCGGAGCCTTCGATCAAAGTTATCTATTTACTATTATAATCGTTTATTAAAAGCTATAATTTATTCTCGTTTAAAGTTTTAATATTAAATTACTACCAATATATCGAATGTAACCTCCGATTAACAAATTATGCCTATATATACTCCTTAGGCGCATTACTCGAAATAAGTTTATTTAAATTCGTTTAATTTAAAGTCAATAAAAGTTAAACGTTTCTTTTGTTTTTTTTAAAGTAAAGTAATATTAAAGCTATTACCGTCTATTACTAGTTTATACTCATTAAATATCAATAGAGTATTTCGCGCTAAAAATTTTATAGGTTTAGTTATTAATTTAGCTTTTTCTAATTTAATACGCTTTAATTCTATGAACGCGTTATCTCTTAAAATAAGTGTATCGTTTGTTTATATAATTACTATTTCGAATAAACTGTTTTTATTCCGAGTAATTAATAAGTACGAATCGAACGTTAACGTTTTTATCGATAATTTATTTTTATAATAATTATTATAAGTATCGTATTAATATATATTTACTTTCGGAACTTTATAAAAAAGTTTAATAACTTTAAAAATAATACCCGATAATAGCTCGTAAGTTATTTCTTTCGAGGGTTTTACGAATATAACGCATACTAATAAAATTATTAATTATACGTAGGTTTAAATAATGTTTTTTAAGCGAAAGTTAATTCTTTTACTTTTAAGCGATAAAGTTAAAATAATAATAATTCGTTAATTAATTCGCTAGATAATCGGTAATTACGTAAGTACTATTTTCTTATTTTCGTCGTTAAATACTTGAATTATTAGGCGAGATTTCTCGTAAAATATTACGGTCTTTATACTTTTAATTTTATTAATTAATTTCGAACCGAAAATCCGTTAATTATTAATTTTTTTAAAGCTATTAAAAATCAATTTAAATACTCCTTTTATTAGTAGTCTATTGATTTCTTTTCTCCGGGAAATTGCGAATAGCTCGCCGAGAATAATAATAATGTTTTTAGTGCGTAATTCGATCGATATTTGCTTATTTCGAGTTTTTTTCTCGATTAAAAAGTTTTCGATCGTTTTCGGGTTTACGCTATTATTCGTAAAGAGCGTTATAAAAATATAATCATTCAAATCAAAAACAAACGATAAAATTTCCATTATTATTCGAGAGTTTCTTATAATAAGTTAAATTTCTTTAATCGAGCGAAATAAATCGAGAATATTTTTCGCGTTTATAATCGGTTATTCGTTTATTAGTTTTAAGTTTCGTTATAGCGTTTTTAGTTCTCGAGTAATATTTTTTAGCGCGTTTTCTATTAATAAGAGATTTTTCGATTAATCGCTATTATTCGTTTAATCGGGGTCTTTATAAAATGGTTTTATAGTTATACTTCGAAAGCTTTTAAATATATTAAGTAATTAAATCTAATAAGTTTCTTTGTTTATCGCTAATAATATAAACGGTCTTTACTACTTTTTCTTTTCTTTTTATACGAGTACGTTTAAATTAATAAGTAGATTTATTAAATAATTAATCCGAGGATTATTTTTTATTCGTAGAGCGTCCGTGATTTGACGGGCTGCGTAATACTCGCGGATTGCCGTTATAGTATTTTTTATAGTCTTTACTCGAATTATAATTAATGCGATTAGAGTATTTTATTATGATATGCGAAAAAACGCTCTAAAAACGAGGAATATAAATATAATATTATCGGGATTAACAGTATCGTTTACGACTTTAATTATTATTTATAATCTTTTTTCTTTCGGAAAATTAAATAATTCTTTTAATAGAATATTATACGCACGTTTAAATAGTACGTAGTAGCGTTCTATAAGTCTAATAGAGTTATATACTTCGATTAGCATTTATTTTGTTTTAATATTTATAACTTTAATATTATCTCGGAATTCCTTAGAATTAAAGTTTATTTTAAAGTTATAAATTATAAACGCTAATAATTTGAAGTAAACGTTAATTTAATATACTCGAAAAGCGTTTTAAGCCTCTTTAATTAATATATCCTTAAGAAATTTAACGGTTTAAAATACGGTTATTTCGTTTACGATTTATAGTACCGTTTTATTATCGAGCTATAAAACGTTTAAATAAACCGAATAATTAAATTTGTAATTATTTCGCAATATAAACTTAAAACGTTCTAAAGATTTACTATTAATTTGATATTATTAATAGTATTTTATTATCTTTTTAATTTTATTAAAATTTGCGTTATAATTTTTACGTTTAAAAACTCTTATAAATCGTATTATCGATAAGTGTTTAAAGCGTTTATATAATCGTTGTAATTTTATTTCGATTAAATGATACGTATTAATCTTTATAATCGTAGCTTTTTAGTTCGTATAAATTAAACTTTTTAATGGGTTTAAAAGTATTTACGAGTATTCGAATACTTTTATAATAAACGTGCGCGCGTTATTTTAAATAAGTATATTATCGAAATTATCGAATTTAACGCGTAATTTATTTATATTTCGAAGATAAAATAAAAACGATACGTTAATTAGTATTACGTGAAACGTGATTTGGCCAATTAGTATTTTAATATTAATAATATTAAGTAACGAAGTTTATTTAATTTCGAATTTAATAATTGTTTCTTCGGCTCGTGATTTATTTAATTTAACGTCTCGAATTCGTTGAAAAACTAAAAATTAATCTTTTTTACTATCGATCGTTAAATTACTTCGATATCGATTATAATACTTATAAAAACACTTAATAAATATTAAATAATTAAAAATGTTTTTATATTTGTATATATTATCGGTAGTATTAAATGCATTATAATCTTCGCAAATACATAGAAAATTAATTATTAATTGAATAATTCGATAGTTTTAATTTTATCGATTATATTATAAAATATCGTAAAAAAATTATTTAATTATATAATATAGTTTTTCGATAAATTAATTACTTTCGTAAATTCGTCGACGAATTACTTATAGTTTTTAATAGCATTTAATTCGAGTCCTTCGAATTTAATAACGTATTAGATTATTTTATTTGTATTTTTATCGGTAAAATTTCGTGATTTTTTGAAAATTATATATACTTTTTATCTCTTTTTTAAAGTATATTAAATACTTTAATAATTCGATTTCTTATATACGAAATACTTTTGTTTAATTTGTTTCGTTTTTTGGGTACTACGAGTAGAGTAATCTCCGTATTATATGCTTTTTCTAAAGTATTTTTAATTTATTAAAAATATTTCGTCTTTTTTATTTCGCGTTTCTTTTTCGATCGAGTAAACTCCGAAATTTAATTTGATTTTTACTTTAAGTATTAAAACTATTCGTATATCCTTATATACGGACTAAAAGTTTCTTAATAATCTAAAAAATGCGTAGTAATATTTCGGTGCGTCTCGATAAACATAGTAAATTTTATTTCGAATAATAGTTTTCGAGCGTATTTCGTCGCGTAAATTAAGTTATTTATCGATTAATTTACGTCTTAAAATCTCGAAATACTTTAAAATCGTTTTATCGAGATTTTGAGATTATATTGTAATAAAAGTGATTTTGTACTATTAATTAAATATTCGATTTCGACGCTTTTTAGTTTTAAAATTCGATTTTATAATTTCGATTATTTAATCGAACGAGAAATTTTTCTTAGCGAGTTTCTAATAATAAAACTCGTTAGTTTCGCTAGTTAGTATAATCGAGAACGCATCGCGATATTCTTTCGATTTAACGTTTACTTTAAAATATAAATCTTTAAATACTCGGAGAAATATATTAAATAAATCTTTTTTTTATAGTATTTAAGTTTTTCGCTATAAATTTTCATTAAAATAACGAGTTTTCGTTCGAATTTATTCGTTGGCTATAAAAGTTAAAGTGATTAAATCTTTAGTACTTTTTAACTTTTAGTGATATCGACTCGTTTAATAATAAAGGGGTTAATTGCCGTAAAAAGGTTAATCTCGGAAAACTCCGCGGAATTAAAGGATTCCGATTTAAATTTTTACTTTTTAAAAGTAAATCGTTCGATAGCTTTTTATCGATTACAAAGAAGTATTTCGATTATATCGTACACTTTAAAAGAGCTGTTTTTATAGGCGGTTAAAGAAGTTTATACAATAGTTTTTATATA
>FJOG01000055.1:226203-252335 GCA_900073065.1 Phialocephala subalpina | reverse complement strand
GATACATTCGTTGGCCTGATGCTCGGTCATATTTTGGGTCATGCTCTGGACCAGGTCGCATTCCTCATCGAGCTCATTGGTGGGCCTGAATCTGTTGATAACGTACGAATCCTTAGGCTTTCTGTCCTTTTTTTCTGGCAACCGAACGCCGGCGCCGCAGAGAGCAAGGTAATGCGCGACTGGCGTGAGGTATTTCTCAGCCAGAACCTAAGTACTCTGTTAATGTAGGACATCGAGTGGCGTATATTTAAACATCGCTTACCCGTGGTATTCTATCCCAGAAAAGTTCATTTGGGTGTTTAAAACCCGGAAGGGACCCATCCACTGTATTGTAGATCTTTGATTCGGGATCAAGATTTATTTTTTTCATGAAACCTTTAGTTTCATTCCCGCGCCAGTCGCCACAGATGGATGGAAATTGAAGGTGAGAAGCGTTGGGGGTGTGCCAAGTTTTGTGAAGAGGGTTGTAATCGTGTAGAAGAAGATTGTCGTTGACGCAGGTTGGCAGCGAGAATACCGGGGCTTTTTCTTCTGGATCCACCCAATTGACACCTGTTTCGTTGTTTCTGTACAGTACATAGTTCTCGTACGCCTCTTGGAGCAAACCTTTGACCGTGAGGTTCCATTTCTCATTGTCGAAGCTTTCTAGGAGACTGATCCCAGGCATGCGAGTAACGTGCGAAGCCATTACACTAGAGTGATACCATCGTGCAGCTGAGCAAATCAATGTAGGGTCTTCCTTGGGTCTCGGGCATATCTGCGCTTTGCGGTAGTCTTTCCACCAACCCCTATGATGCTTACCCTTCTCGTCTGGGTCGATTGCGCACTGCTTTTCGGCATCGGGCAGGTGCATACAATAGAGGTAGATCCCATCGTCGCTCATGGTGACACCGAGGAAGTGCTTCAATGCCTGGAACTTGATGTGCTCCTCGTACTCCGCTGCATTCCTCAAAGGATGGCGCGAAGAACCTGGCCCATGCAACGGGGGCCAGTCTCGCATCGCAAATAAGATAGCCATCATGGACGGTTGCCCGATTCCAGGTGTCCCAATCCATCCATCATACATCTTCGTATGAGCTTTTTGTGTCTCTGCCCTGATTCCTTCGAACCATTTGACCATCAATTTTTCTAGTACGTGGGTGTTGGCCTCGTTCAGGTCTTTGCCGTCGCCTTCGAATGCCGCACACATAAGGTCAGACGCCATACCAGGATCAAGATGGTCTGTTCTTGGGCACGTTGGACTGAGCAGAAATTTCGGAAATTAGTCTTCGGCCTTCGAAAAGTCTTTCGTTTCAAAAACGGGATACGGGGAATGCGAGATTCAACAGAATAAATAACGATAGGGTTTGCAAAGATGCCTTACGCTTTACGCCCGTCACCTCCAACTTTAGACTTAACATTCTGTTTGTAGCTCTTCTTGATCAACTCGTCGGTCCCGGACCAGAACTGTTGCTGAAGGGTTCCAAACCCTATCGATGAAGTTTAAAAGTTAGTCAATTTCCTTGAAAACTTTGAGATACGAAAATGTACCCTTCAACAGTGGATCGGGAGAATTCATATCAAGGTTCCTTCTTAGAACTATCGACAGATGGATTATTCGTGAAAGAAATAGGCACTTACAATCAAATTTGGCTGCGTCAGACCAATCGTCTCTCATCATCTTGCCGAACTTTTGCATTGTTTCCCCGGTCTTCGCATCGATCATGCCTGTCGTTCCGAAGCCCATGTTGGAAAATTTCTTGCCGTCTAGTACATTTATGGACGCGAGTTCTTCGAAAAGACTACCCTTTGCAGTAAGAGCATTCGATACAGCACTCGCGGCACCATTCGCCATGCTCAAGCCGATCTGTATGGCAAGGTCCACTACTTTCTTGATGACTTCGCAGCCCGTCACCGCTCCTTGGTCAACCTGCTTAGTGAATGTGGTGATTATCATAAACGCTTGACCAATCAAGTAACCTTGTGCCTGGTCATACGCCTCCTGTTTGTTATTTAGCAATGTTACTATCCTGAAGATTCTGCAAACCTACCAATTGTTGGAGCTTTTCGTTGTGGAGGACGGTCAACATGTGCATCTGTAGATAAATTCGCTGGACCAACGCTCGGTTTTCGTTGCCAGGGAACCTCATTTGAATGTCAGCGAAATTCGGTTCATGAATACAGTGCTTCATTGATATATAGCAGGTATAATCCCGAGTGTGTAGAAAGTCGCGCGCAAACAACGCCACCTCGGGCCAATGGGTCGAGTTCCATGTGGGATCATTGAGGGTCTCCCTCGACCATGCCATGTACCAAGTGCGGACATTAGATCTGGCTATATTCTCCGGGGTGAAGTGGAAGACCTCCTGGTCTGAGAGGTTATTCAATTCTTCGGACTCATTCCTGAAGTCGCGAAAGGCGGGGATGGAACAATCCCAGTGGGCTTTGGTCCATTGTTGTGCGTATTCTGGAGTCCAATTTCCTGGGATTGGGGGCGGTACAATTTGGCTGCAGTCGATCTCGCTACCATTGAGCCCTTTTGATCCATTGGTTTTGAGGGCAGATGGATCCACATGGATCTTGTCAGCAAAAGATCCGTTGAAAGCAGGTGCAGGTGAAGCCGAAGCCGAAAAATTGGAGATCCAAAGAGGCAAGAGGAAGGTAAGAAGAAGGCTGAGTCTCCAGTCCCCTCCCATGATGAAGAAGAAGACGAGGTTCCGGAGAGATCGTGGTGGTCAGGTGAAGTTGTCTTGGCAGAAATCTAGCGATGTGAGCAAGGGATGCTGTCGTTTAGGAGATGACTTACGGGAATAGGGCAGTGAGATCTTAACGAAAGACAGTAAAGATGGACGAACGACGGCGAAGTTGAGCGAGGGTCGGAGAGTTGTGAGGGGTTTCCTAAGGGATGGGGGTATGAACGACGTATTATGCTCATTGGCGCCTGGCATCATCCAATATGTCTTTTCTAACCACGCCCTGACGTATTCGTAGGAGTATGTTCATGACGCGGGTTGGTTGACTTCAACACGCGTATCTCTGTGAAAACAACACGCCATGACACTTCTCAGATGGCTCGGAGCCATCATCGATGTCTAGAACTGAGGCTGGAATCTCGACAGAAGACCTCAACAATGGCAGACGTAGGCTGAGGGGCTCACTTCTTCGGTCTCAGTGGCTGGAGACGTCTCCGCGCTTCGGATCGCGACAGCACCAACCAGCTGTGTCAAGGCGCTAATGGTAAAGCAAAGATAGTACTATGATCATGATGCAAATCATTCTGACCAAAAATAACGGACTGGCTCTGACATCAAGAATGTCCCGAGGCCCCAAAAAACACAGAACAACCCCCAAGAATAACAACGATTGACCTTTAGAATCCTATCCCCAATGAGAGAAAACAACAATTCGGCGACTGTACAGGCTTTCACGATCTCGGTCAAATAAGTAGATCAGATCAGATAATCGATGAAGACTGCGCTAGCAAAAATGACAACCTGTCAACATTTAGGACCCGACTCGGCAATCCTGTGACGCGGGTCCTAAACCAGTTGAGTTGTGGTAAGCCAGGAACATCATCCCCTCCTCCTGACCAAACACACGATCCTAATTCTTTATCAAACGCTAGAAGAATCAAAGACACGTCGTTGTGCACCACTATACACCAAAAAAAAACCAATTCCGTCCAGACTTCGGCGAGATTAAGATATTATCGATATTATCGAAGAAGCCTTCCCCTGATATATCTATCGAAGGGAGCTATGGTTTATCAATATTATCGAGGATACAGTACAAGAATATTTATAGTATGTTTTCAAGGAGAAAGGACTCGAAAACGTCAAAAATATTGGACTTTAACCCGGATTTAGCAGATACAAAGGCCTTGATTGGCTATAAGTGACGTGTGCAAGCTGATCAATTACTCAATTAGTTATCGACTCAAAACTGAGTAACTCAATTAACAAACCCACGATATGTATCGATAATATCGCGCCGAAGTCTGATTCCTTCAAGTCCAAGCTGCGAGCTCCCACAAAAGGACAAAATCCATGAGCTACAAACCTACAACATAAAATCAAATCGTGAAGCTGACCGCAATAAAATGCATTTTCCGAAACTGAGCACTTGCTCGTGGGAACTCTGTTCGACCTAAAAGTTATACACCGTCGACGGAGAGAGCCTACCACCAACATATATGACAACACCACTAGCTCCCGCTTACCCACAAATAGACTACCTCGAACGGCGGTACCAGGTCACTGATCCCTCGAAACTCTCCCTCCAGGAACGTAACCACTCCAATTCATTCACCCATTGGCCAATCATCACAGCCTCTCCTTATCGGTTTGGCCAGGACGATGGATGGCGACTTATTCGACTAGAAAACTCTCATGACGACCGCAAAGCGAGAACTCAACCCCAACAAAAATTCCCCTCGTTCTTCCAAGTTACAAGTTGCAACACCAGCAACAACACTGCCATCATACACCACACACCCCTCCCCTCAACACCACCAACACGTGACCATTCACCCCGCCAAGACACCCCTCCCAAGGATCCCCCTATTCCCCATCTAGCTCGGCAAAACCACACCCAAAAAAAAGATCCATTCCAAGTTCCCTCTCGCTCTCCAAAGTCGCGCGCATGAATCAGTCTTTTCGGAAATTTTGCATCGCATATTCTAGATCTCCATTAAGCATTCCGAATTTGAGAACTATATTCAAACCGGTAGATTCTATCAAACCTGCCAACGCCCCAGCCTCTTCACAGCCAAGTCTCTCCAGTCGCCCCAGCCACGGTTCGCACGTGAGATGTGGTTTTGACTCCACGATGGGAGGAGGTTGAAGGAGTGAGATGGGGATCAAAGATGGGAGGTTGGGTACCTCTGCAGACGAACAGGAGATAGAGGTGGAGGTATAGCGATGGAGATATAGTTCACAGTGGATCTATTGCTGCAGCTTCTGTTGACAACAAAGAATTTTTGACTGCTTTCATGGCCTGGCAACGCATATAGGGGTCCATTTCAGCCACTACCTTATTCATGAGAAGGACCCAGAAAAAAAGAAACAAGAAGATGGAAGATGGAAGTCAAAAATGCGTCGAGCTCCCGAGTGATGTGAGCACTTGCTTTCCACACCTGCCGCAACCTTCTTACCGACAGGAAGCATAAATCACGAGAACGACTCTATTGAAAAGTATCGAGAATCACGCTACTCGGCATTGAAAGGTTCAGCGGATGATCTTCTTCTGCCCGTCGCTGGCGAGTCGCACTCGCGCTCCACCAACCTCAGCAACGCGTCCACGAAAATAGAGAGAGAATCGAGCCGAAATATATCCATTGACATCCATCTCCCTGCTCAATGTCGCGGTGTACTATCGGGACTGCAGTAACCAGGTCCACCTTCAATTCTGTGCGAAGGTCGCTCCACAGCGCGATTGCACGACCGTTTGACACGCATTGACAGGTAGTGGAGAACCTGGACCCCAGATCTGCAAGATGAATTGAAACAATGACGTCGAGAACGCTGCCTGTAACAAGAGTGGCGGAGTGTTGTATGAGAAAGAGGCTTTGGTGGAGTAGTTCGTTTGAAATTCGTGGTGAGCGAGGAAAGGATCGCGGGGCCATCCTTGCAAGGTTCCCTCCATCGCAACTCGCGATCCTCAGTCGTCATACAAAGTCAGTTATGGGACCCGAAAGTTTATTTTGTGAAAGGTTAAAAGGGGTGGTTACTTATAAGAGGTGGAAGTTCCGTCTCAACGTGCTCACTTAAGACCCATCAAAGCCCGTTTAGCTGCCTTTTGATCCGGAACCAACAGACGAGCCAAGAACCCCAGGAGACATCCATAAAAGGGACATAGCCATTGGAAAAAGGACAGGACACCCAAAAGCCATGTCGGAGGAGCCAATCAGACCACTTGTACCCAGGCCAAAAGGAATGCAGTCTGGATTGCTGCCTCCAGCTTATCCAACCACTCCGGTATTGCCCTCGCCAACCACACCACGGTCAATATTGAAGACAAGTGAGGCGCCGCGTGCACCGAAATCGGAATCCTCCGCATCCTCCTCAAGCACAGCGAGCTCTCCGTCGAAGTCAAAAAGACAGAAGGTTGCAGAGCATGGACAAGATGCACCGAAGTTGACAAAAGCGAGAAAGGTCAAAGAAGGAGCCTTCTTTGCATTCGTGCTTCTGCCATTGAGTTGTTGGTATACCAGAGGAGGCAAGAGGTTGAGAGAGTTGGATGAATTCGACGATGAGTCGTTTAGACCGAGACCGAATCAACAGCTGCAGAGGAGGGACAGTAGGTCGATAGCACCTGGCCAACAGCAGCAGAGGAGAAGTAGCGTGTCGATGGGTCCAACGCTAGAGAGAAGGAGCAGCCTGTCTGCGTCTATACCGATGCGAAGTCCGGGTCCGGGGAGGTGGTGACATTCATGGAACTTATGGGAGTTGGAGGCGCTTGGAGTTTGGGAAAAGCGGTATAATGTGTTCGACTTTAGACGCAGGTCTGCGAATGGAATGATACCGTGTTTGTGGGAACCAGGACTGGGCATAGATTGTTCGGAATGCAAACTCTACTTGCAGCAACTATTCTTATCAGAAGTTCGCCAGATGATCGTACGGGATCACTCATTTCTCTGGGCCAATTTCCGCAGCGCTCATGCGAAACCAGCAGCCTTCAACTGACCTGACGCGTATTCCATCATCGCGACGACATTTTCGACGTATGTTCTGCAAGATAGTATCCACTTTCGCATCTCCTCAACGCCTCCAACGAAGTCAGTAAGTATCGGGTTCTGTTCCTCTTTCACATGTTTCAGCGCTTTCAGTGCCGCTTCGAGCGAGGTAGTATCTCCTTGGATGTTTCCTGTCCTCACGATGTTGAGAGCCTTGCAGCATACTTGAGCTGGCTCCATGATCTCCAGATAGCGCTTCATGCAGCTGTTTGTCAAGGCGAGAAGGTGTTGGTCGCCATCTGATGTGGAGGTGATAGCTTCTTGTAATTTCGTGGAAGTGGCGACTACAGAGATGAGGAGCGAAGCTTCTAGGACGTCGATCGAAGCCCAACTAAAGTGAGGAAGAGGAGGAGGGGTTTTGAACGGACACTGGCCTGCGACAAATTTCTGCATTTTGTTTATGATCTGCGAGCACAATCAGCGAGGAAATTGAATGGAGGAAGCCAAGAAGATAGGCGTCACCTCGTCAGAAGATTGGGGATGAGAGCTGCACTCTGCATTCTGATCCATATTAAATGGCGTGGGGATGTGCTGTGAGCTTTGCGTGTTGGCAAGTGTGGTAAGAGGCATCCGAAGATTCAACATCTTGAGTTAAGTACCATCTGGCTCAAAGAACAAGTTGTGTTGGAAGGCCATAGACGATACTGCCTTTTCAAGCATACTGAAACCTTTCACAATTTTCATTGCTTTCGAACAATGATGAAGTTTGAAAGTCTCACATCGTCTCAAGAAGACTGGAATCGAATCGACGTTGTTGCGGTCTCAGTCCTTTGTCTACCGGCGTGTCTCGAAGACTTTCCATTGGGGAAATGTATTTTCCGCTACAGCTCAAAGTTTTGAACACGCTCTAGCTCTGTAACCGACGTAAAAAGAGTGTTGAACGCACTTCTTCTTGTCGCAAAGAGACCGTGGCCAGGGAGGGTACAAAGCCTGCTGCCTGTTTTGCCGCAGGGCCTGCTTCTCTAGCCTAGCCCCTAGGAATGCAACAACAACCTCGTAAGGACAAATTCAAATCTCCCTCCTGAACTCAGCCACCACACCAGGATTGATACAGAACCAGTCGCTTCATTGAAGCAGGATATCGATGGTGTTGTACAGTTGTTGACCTTGTCCCTCCTGCTTCTACCACCCTGTAAACCATTCCCATTCTTCGGGGTTGGTCGGGGTTAAGAATAATGCGGACATCTCGCATTGGTGCTGACAGAGCATTTCATTGAAAGACAAGCGAGCTGCCCCCCTTTACTCGATACCGGCATTGATGTTGTCGTCGCGAGATTTTCGGATGTGTGAAAGCTCTCAGGCATCCAGGCTCAGCTCGTACTTAAACGCCTCTGATTCGCCAGAGCGGAACACTAGTCCAGCCGCCCCACTCTACTCGATATCTTCACGATGCCTCAACCCCTAATCGGATCATCCCGATGCAGCAAACCCTTTTATAGAAACATGCATCCCGCCACATGGCCCATACTCTATCCTCTATGTCATGGATCAACACCTCGTTGCTAGCATTGTCTCATTGGCCAAAGTGTACGGACAGCCTTGGCTCGCGCAGGCGAACGTCCTCATTGGACAGTGCGGGCGCGCTACTGTGACTGAAGTCGATCAAGTCATTGCGAATTGATTCATCTATTCAGGCTTGCCTTCTTCCGGTCGAGTGATAGGGAAATATCAGGTTTCAAAGGATCGTGGGGGGTACTTTGGACGTGTATCTCATTTCCTGCGAGCTTTTCAATGTGGAGACCAATGGCGGGCGACTTCACTTGCTCGCCCTTGGCTGATATATAGCAGTTGACGCCCGGAACACAGATTTGAGTCTTATTTCAGTCATCTTCTGCATACCATTCTCAAGCCCTTCAAGTCATTGTCTTTGCAAACCACACTCGTTGTCACTTCACTCTCGCTCTTTTCGAAATGTATATTCCCAATGCTCATCAATTGGTCGCACGCGACAACCCGCTCTCACAGTTCCTCAGTCTTCCCGTGGTCCTCGGAATTATAGCCCTCGTCGTTTTCCTCATCGGTCTCGCGTCTTTGATCGGCATAGCGATGAAGAAGGACCCCAATGCTCGAACAATGGCAGTATGAACCTTCTCACTCTTACAGGTTCGGAGTAAACAAGGAGCTCATTCGCTGACATCGTCGGTGCAGAGGTAGATGATATGTTTGTCTACAAAGGAGGAACTTATATTGGCTATCACGAGGAGGATTTGGAACTCGATCATCCAACATTCGGCGCAATTCATTTTCTCACAGCCTGGATTTCCGAACGGCCTTCCTTCGACGCCACCGAACACCTTCACTTCTCGACTATCCTTTCATCTCGACATCCTACCCACCTACCTTGATCTGACCTCGAAGATGACTCTTGAATCTTCCTTTGCACGAATATCGGCGTTCCAACTCTTTCGAATTTACAAATGACGAATCACTTTCTTTTGCGGGCTTGGGTTTGAACGAAGGGGACAACTGTAATTGGGCATGGCGTTTGGACTTGGGACTGGGGACAATATACTGTGCTGAGTACGCCAGAGATGGCCATGATATTGACCCGTTGTGTTGGAAGTTGTTCAGATGTAGCATATAAACATAATGCTATAGAAGTGGAATCAATGTCACAGAAGCTAGACTGTTCGCATCTGTCACTTCTGAAATTTGCAGCTTCAAAACTTGCATCTCATCACGTCTTGAGAACACTTATTCCAAACCATGGGACACGTCACATCACAAAAAATTCTGCACATCCATGGCAAGATCCTAAAAACCAGGGCGAAGGTTCATCCGACGTCCCTCGTTCTGCATTCCACTTTCTTCGATTCCCACCTTCCGACTCCAAATTGATACGCCTTGTCAGGGACAACCACCAGAGTCCTATCTAATCAACTCGTTTCAAACCTGTTTGTTTCAGAAAGTCAATATCGTCTTCACATAAAGCAGGAGTGTCGAACTCACAGATAAGTGACCGATGGCACGTGACTTTATCAGATTTCTCAATTTTGGAAATCGAAGTTCCTGGAACTCTGTCGCATCGTCATTTCAAAACTTTCCTCAGTTTTATGATTGCAAATGCTAGTTTGTCACTCGCGATCTAATCAAGGCAAGTTGTTAAACTTGATCAAACCAGCAAGTCACTCTCGCTTAACAAATCGGACCTCCTCGTTCCTCGTTCCTCGTTCCTCGGCTCAGATCCGACTACTTCATCCTTCCAATTTCATCAACCTCGTACTCGTACATTTGCGATCGTAAATTCGCAACACACTTCCATGCTTCTGTTTTCAAGAAGCTTCTTCAGATCCTCTCGTCTATCGACTTCAAGGCCGCTTCCGAGGATGGCGTCAACAAAGGCGTCATTATCCCACCTTGAGCGAACGGCTGCTGAGCCACGTGATGATGTCAGCATTCTGACCCCCTTTCCTTCTTGCTTTTTAGTCATTTTTGCTTGATGAAAACGCGTATCTTAGAGACTGACGTATTTACAGGGATTGCATATGGTCAAGATCACACATATCCGTCCCATCAATGAAACAATTCGACTCTTCGAACTCCAGCCATTAACTGACCACATTAAAGTGCGGAATGGATCATCTTTTGTTTCCTCCCTTGCTTTTTATCTTCAATTATCACGTACTAACAAGCAATCAGTTCCGCCCCGGCCAATGGCTCGACGTCTACTGCCCCGGCATCCCCGAAGCAGGAGGCTTCACCATCACCTCTTCAGCCTTCTACCCCCAAGCTCCCAGCCCATCAAACCACCGCATCGAGCTCGCGATCCAGAAATCTCCCGAAAGCCCTCCGGTCGCTTACCTCTGGCAACCAATCCCCAAAATTATAGACTCAGAGCTTCAGATCAAAGTTGGAGGAAGCTTCACATGGCCTCCGGTATCAGCACGAGTTAAGTCATTGAAGAGAGTGGTGTTTGTAGCGGGAGGGGTGGGGATTAATCCGCTGATGAGTATGGTGAGATTTTTGGCGGATAAGTATAGGCATGAAAGGAAGACACTGGGAGACATTGCACGTGTTGGGTTTGAGGTGCGGTTCTTGTATTCAACGAAGGAACTTGAGAAGGCTGTGGAGATACTTTTCTTGGAAAGACTGGCGGAGATATTTGAGATGTTTGGTACGGAAGGGAAGTTGGAGCTTTTCTTGACGGGAAGCAAAGAGACATCGCAGGAAGGAGACGGGAGTATTGAGGTTGCAGGTCACAAGGTCAGCGCGAGAAGGAGGAGGATCACTGATAACGACTTATTTGAAGCTTTGGGTCCGGTTGAGACAAGGGCGAGCACGGTGTGTTATATCTGTGGGGTGCCAGGGATGACGGATGATTTTGTCGAGAAAGCGAGGAAGGTCGAGGGAATGTTGGAAGAGAATGTTTTGTTTGAGAAGTGGTGGTGATACAACGGTTTGGGATGATGCAACAGCGAAGGCTTTGCCAAGCACGTAGACTTACATGTTGCACAACTTGGTATGATCCGGATACAGCACAGCATCGTGAGCCGTCAACTCACGTAGGCAGACTGAGATTTGACTTTGCATGTGGCTTCGAGTTCAAAGAAATCGTCTAAACAGCCACCATTCAGGCAGCATCTATAAAAAAAGAAATAATCGAAAGATCAACCCCTGGCTATGCTTAAAGCTACTCATCCTTCCACCTCTCCGCAAACGGATCATCATCCCTTCCCCTCCTCACATACTCGCTAGCATCCGCAACTCCCTTACTCACCTCCTCTCCATAAACATGCGCCACCCACGCATACATCAAATCAATCCCAGCCGCAATCCCCGAACTACTCCAAACATTCCCATCCTCAACCCATCTCCCCTTCTGCACCCACTTCACCTCCGGACCCTCCCTTGCACCCCATTCTAACATCCTCTTATACGTCGTTGCTTTTTTCCCATTCAATACTCCTGACTTGGCAGCTACTACGGAACCGGTGCAGATTGTTAACAACCATTTCAAGCTTGGGTAGATCTTGGCTATGAATTCGACTGCTGGTTTGACGATCTCCGGATCTCGAGACCCAAAACCACCAGGTACGAGTAAGACGTCTATGTCTTTGGGAGGAGAGGAGAAAGTGTGAGTGGGCGTAATGCTTTGACCGAATGTTGGCGAAGAGGATGATGGGAGGATGGTTGATACTGGGTCTAGGGTGCTGGATAGGAGGGAGATTGTTAAGTTTGGGTGGGAGATGGCGATGATGTTGAGGATATCGAGGGGACCGAAGATGTCGAGGGCTTGGAAGCCTGGGTAGAGGATTATGGCGTAGTGGTGGGGTGGTTGGGTGGAGGACATGGTGGTGAGATGTTGAGATTTTGGAAGTAGGTTGGTGAAGGAGAAGTAACGCTGTTGCTTGAGATGTATGAAGGGTTGATATCTGAATGAGGCGGCTTCTTGATGAGGACGCAAGATATCACCTACTTATATCTGTCTCAGTCCGCTCATCCGGAAGACCAAGAGAATCCTCAGGAATCCGCTCGTCCGTCGTTGTTTGGAAACGGTATTTGAATTTTGCTATTGAAGTCTAATAAGAACGCAACATGTCCCATCGGGATTTGACTCTTGCTTGGAGCAAAGCATCTGAGCTCAACCATGATTCGCGGGGTCGGATATAGGGGAGCATCATCACGTGTGTACGGATGGGAGTGGTCTTGTAATGGGCATTGAGGGCGTTTCGCTCATCGAGAGCAAATCGTGACAGTTGAAATCGATGGCCTTTTACTTGAAAGAAGGCACATGGTAAGAAGTATTCTCTGTTTTACCTGTGTAGGTACGTACCGTGCACCTGGTGTATCGTTAGCTTTGGGTTTGTAATTTTTGGGGATATTTCTTGTTTCTTGTCTCATATTGGAGGAGAATATGCTTTTTGAGAAGTGGCACCGATACGGGAGTATGAGATGAGGAGGCAACGAGAATGAGGCTGGCCGAGTCCGGGAATATGCATATTGCACAGCCTACTAAAGTGATGTTGTGATCGAGACACAGCGTCGTGAGTCGTCGAGTTTGAGAGCTGGAAGCCCTCGACCTACCTATGGCTACGAGATTGATGTAAACATCCGAATAGCTGCATCCTTTAAGCAACGGGAAGATCCTGTTAGTCTTAGACCCATCGGAGCGTAGTTCCTCGAAGCTGTGTGTGCTGTCGGTGATGCACAACACGTGCCAAGTCTTTGATTTTGAAGCTCCAAATCATGGACAACGAGACAGTCTGTTAATCATCATTTGCCTTGAACATCTCAGATCTCCTTTTTCGATCTCCCATCATCACAGCATCTCTCCGGATCTCTGCATCACTGTCCCTCGAACCTGGTTGCAAACAAAAGAACCCTTGTAGATTTTCATCGCTTGTGGTTGCCCAGTGAGCCAGGCCTTCCAATTGGCCACAACAAATCACCCCGCGAACCAACGAACGCACCACAGCTGGGCGACCCACCCTTGCGCTGTATCTACCTAGCTGATCTCGAGCTCACCCAAGAATCACTAAAGATTCCTTGATACACTCACTATCTTCCTCTTCTCCCAGATACTCCCAGATACAAGAATATCCCACAACATTCTTTTGCAGCGGGGTCATCGCCGGGTGAACAGCACAGCGATAAGCATTGTTTACCGTCCGATAACGAACAACCTTACGATTCAGCGGTGAACTTTTCTTCAACACACGAGCATAGGGCTGAAGCATTCCTCGAAGCTTGCTATCTATCCGCATTCCTCGATACCATCCATACGGGCGAAATATCGATACCGATCATACCTACGAACTGAGGGTCTGCAGAGCCCCGGCGGCGCACCGCCGTCGTCGACATGGCGCCTCAAGATAATCTCTCACCAGCTGGCAGCAGCACATACTCGTCGAACACCATGTATGTAGGAGATGGAACATGGGATGCTACTCGGAACGATTTCCTTCTGCCGAATCTGGTGGGCTTGAATTTTGAGACGATGAGATATAATGGTACCTCTCCCATCTGAAATCCAAACTTTGGCGGAAAGCTGACAGGAGTGAAAAGGCATGGGAAACAGATTCGCAGGCCTCCCACAATATCACCAATTAATCAAAGGACACGGAATCGTCGCCGTAATAACATTTCTCTTCATCGTACCCTCCGCGATCCTCATCCGCGCTTTCTACGGCCGCTCTGAGCACTGGGCTATGCGAATGCATATCTATCTCCAGATCCTGACTGTCGCACTCACAACGGTCGTTTTCACACTTGGTTGGTTTGCGGTTGGTCCTGAACGCAGTCTCACGAATCCACACCATGGCATCGGGCTAGCGATCTATGTTCTGGTGCTTTGGCAAGCAATAACGGGATGGTGGATGTATGGACGAGAGAAAGGACGAGTGAGGAGGAAAACCGTCAAAAAAGTACTCCATCAATGGTTAGGTCGAGCTACGGCTTTACTGGCCTTTGCGCAGGTGCCGTTGGGGTTGACGCTTTATGGGAGTCCGAAGTGGACGTTTATACTTTATGCGTTGTGGATGTTCTTTTTGTTAGTGTTGTTTTTTATCTTGAGTTATAGGGTTCAGATTCCGATTGATACGGGGTTGAGGGCAAGTAGCCATGGAGGGACGGTGATTGAGGATAGGAAGCCGAGTAGGTTTGGTGGGTTGTTCGGCCCGTTAGCTGCTGGTGCGGGAGCTGCTGCGTTGTTGAGTGCAAGGAAGAATCGGAATCGAAGCAGAAGCCGAAGCAGAAGTCGAGTGGAGGTGATACCGAGCCGGAGGGGAAGTGGAAGCTATATCGAGGAAGAGAAGTACGATTCACGAAGACGAAAGGACGAAGGCGGTGGGATGATGGACAAGTTGCTGAAGGGAGCAGCAGTTCTAGGCGCTGCGGGTCTAGCGAAGAGTTGGTATGATGGTCGAAAGCGAAGACGAGAGGAGGATACATATTCTTCAGTCGCACCAGATACGCCATCGCGACGACATGACAGACGACGACGCGATAGTGATAGTACGGAGAGTGTCGAGGTTCATCGAATGGAAGAAGGTCGTACGAATCGTCCAATTCTCCCGGGACCAGGAGATCCAGTTTTGGCGGCAGCAGCTATGAGTGCTGCTACACCACGACCAGTAACACCTAGACCAGTTCGTCCAGGAGCTCGACGAGATTCCTACGACTCAGATAGTTACTATGACTACGAATCAACACTGTCGCCATCAAGACGACCTCAATCAACACACAAAGTACGAAATGGTCTCTTGGCCGGGTTAGGTGTTGGTTGGTTCGCCAAGAAGATGAAGGACAGACGAGACAGAAAGGAAGAAGATCGTTTAGCCCGCATCGAAGATGAGAGAATCGAGGAAGAAAGACGTGCTCGAAGAGGACAAAGGCCTCAACGACTGACAGGAGATGGGTTCCCAGCCAGTAGACACGGACGACGAGGATCCAGAACACAATCCTCAGACCTCTCATCCGTGATTGACAACCCCCACGATATTCGACCTGGAGGAATCCCACCGGTGCCAGCAGGTTTCGGAGCAGGAGCCGCAGCCGGAGCAGCGATAAATCAACCGCAGTCCCGACACGACATCACGCATAGCACCGAACCCGTGTCCATGCCCCCAGCTCCCCATGATCCCCAAGGTATTCTGCACCCAGAATCAGGCAGCGAATCTTACATGTCACCAGGTGGGCATCCTCATAGACGGCATTCCGAGCGCCGTCGTCGAGAAGGTGAAGCAGCGATGGCAGCCGCAGTCGGCGCAGCAGCCACACTAGCAGCAGAAGAAGAGCGTCGAAGACAGAGATCTCAGTCCCGACACGAAGGCTCAAATGTAGCCAGTCCGCCCGTGAGCGTCAAAGTTAAAGTCCATGATGATAAAGACCGACATGTCACGTTACGACGATTGACAGAACAAGAAGCGGCTGCTGAACGAGAAGCTAGACGCTCGGAACGACATAGGAGGAGAGCAGATTCGCTGAGTAGTTTGAGTGGAACCGATACCGGGGCTTCCAGACGGAGATATCGTCGCGATGAGCGAGATGCTGAAAGAAGAGCAGAGACTTCCGTTCCGCCTCCACCACCACCACCACCACCACCAGTTATGGAGCCTTTGAGTCCTCCGAACCCAGCTTTCGCGGGAGGGAGAAGACCGAAAGATTCTGCGTATTATAGCGGGAGACCGGGAGAAGCAGGCGCAAGTGGAACGGTTGGAGCATCGAGTGTGAATAGTCCTGAGAGTCATGCTACGTGGTCTGCGATGAGTCCGGATGCTAGTCAAGGGGATGGAGCTGAGGCTGCGGCGGAGAGGAGAAGGAGGAGGAGGTTAGAGCGGAATGCTAGGAATCATCCTGGTGGTGGGACGGGGACGGTGGATTTTACTTGACGAGACCACAAGGCGAAGTCGAGTTGATTGGTGGAGTTATGATATACGGAATGAGATGAGATGTTGGATGTGATGTGAATTGGGTTCTCTACGGAGCGGGCGTTCTAGGATGTAAAATAGGATACAATGTCCTGGATACTTGCATAATGTGTTGGGCATTGGAGGCATGTATGATGTTGTCTTCGAATATATGGAGATAAGATCATGAATGGCTATGATGAGGAATGGATGCATATACCTTTTTGAGATTGTAATGAAAATGTTCGTACTGCATGAAGTTCCGATGGTTGTGACTTGACAGGGTGGTTCTCTGCAGCTGCTATGCCTGCTTCTAGAACACGTCCATTGCTGAATACTGTATGCCCAACGGAAATGGCCAACTTCCAAAGGTACCCGATGACCACTCTCCTCCCCCCTCGCTCGAACATTGGCCTCATCGTCCGCACGTGACGAAGACCACTTCATCAACAGATACCTACCGCACTTCTCAATCAACAATTCTCCCATCAATTCTTAGACCACTTATACATGCAATCTATCATCTGATTGAGCCCTGAACCAATCCAATCAATCCTGAAATTTGATGTCGTCGTGATTTAATTATTTCGTCCTCAATCGCAAGGCTCAAAATGCCGAGCCGAAAGCCTCGTCGCGTCCAACATCGCGTAAACAAACTTCCTCTTCTAATTTCTCAACACCAGTTTCTCCCTCGCAGCCATATTTCCTCTCCTCCCAACAATCGCACACAACTTCCTAACAACTTCACGACTTCAATCCTATATCTGCCAAACACAACCACGACATAATGCCATCCGCAACACCCTCAGAAACAAATCGCGACGCATCCCCCTCTCCTCCTCCCCAACCACCAACCTCCCACACCCCCGGCCCCCGCGCCCTCGCCTTCCAAGACCTCTACAACAAAGCCTTAGACAATACATTGAAATCCATCTCCTACACCTCATTCTCATCCTGTTTCCCGCAGATCTCCGTCCAAGCCTCGCAAGCTTTACAAGGAATGCATTCGGGCATGATTTCGCGCCTGGGAGATTTCGCTAGAGAGGAGTTTGAGATGATATTGCAGGAGAGGGGCGTTGTGGAACGGTTGAATTCTCTCGATGATCTTATTTCAGACGCCAAGAAACGGAAAGCTCGAGCAATCGAGGGGGAAATAGAAGCAGAGGCGCCGATTCCGTAAGTCTTCTTTCCCTCACTTACTTCTCACTCCTCGCACCTCAGCCTTTAAACCAAAAATGCTAATGAGATACTTGTGAAGGCCTCATACGTTACCACCAACCCCATTGATCCACAGCCATACGTTGCCGTTGCATATAGCGCAAAACAGCCAGCTAAATGCACGACTTCAAACCCAACAATCGATGAATGCAAATTTGATCCAGGATATTAGAGCGCAACGAGAGGAGATTGAGAGGTTGTTGAAGTTAGTCGAACAGGCAGGTGGGGACTTGGATAATGCTGGAGAACGCCTTCAGGAGAAGGTTGGGGAACTTAGTAGTGAGGGGAGGGAGGTGGGGGAGGTTTTGATGAAGATGGAGTCGTGAGGATTCTAGATACATGGACAGGAGTAATTAGACGGCTACGGGGGCCACAAGGACAGAGAGCGTGTCGAATTGCTATTGACGAAGGAAGAGAGGACCTTGTTGGGCAAGAGATGCATTATGACAAGGCAATGATATACGATGGGGAATGAAGGGAAAACCATTTTATGGAATTCTATGGATTGGTTGGGAAGGACTGTTGGAGTATTGTACAGCGATACGGTGGAGTGGGAAGCTCGGACTGAGGTTACGGTTGTCGATGCTGCTTGAGAAATGGGAATCACACCGGCCAATGGACAAGGCTGCTGCTGGATCATATTGGTGGAGCACTGCTGTTACGTGGGAGGTCTGGAATAGATGAGGAGGAGAGAGAGACGTGATGCTGCTGTATCGGGCAATAGTCTTAGGCCTTCTGGTGCGGCTGGCAAGTTTGTGCCTCCTCATTCGAGAAATAAGCAGTAGATATCCCCCCTGCTATGTTAGACTCTACGATTGGAAGTGGGAAGGAAAGAAGTCAAGGACAGTGGGCTTCGTGTAATTACATAGACGTTTTATGATCTTGAAAACTGCAGAGTTGCTGATCATGAATTGAATGCAACGAGAGAGAAAGAAAGAAACGAAGTCAAGTAGTCTCTTTCCGGAAAACTCCTAGCGTATGTTTACACGATGGCTGCCTTGACTGTGATACTATGAGAGTTCCATTTGCTAAGCCAACGCCCCTTTCCCAAGCGAGGCCTCCCGTTCACTTATGCCAGGAAAAACTATAGCAAATCCAGTGCATTTTATTCTCTATCCTAGAATACAAAGCCCAACCCGAAATCCAATGCTGGTACCCACGCCATGCTAGTTTACCAAAAAGAACTCCATCCTAATTTGCAAGGTGCTCCTCTATCCTCTATCTTCCCCACACAAGGATCAGTTTCAAGCCTCAGCACCAGCCTAGACCCTCACCTCCCTCTGCACAACCATCACCCCTTCCTGGTCCCCAGCTTTCCCTCCAATTCTCCCAGCCATCGACCTCTGACTCCTCTCAACCCGCTCCGCACCAACAACCTCCCCATAATCCGGAGGCCCCTCCCTCTCAAGTTTTCCAGTAGCCCAATCAACAACCCACCTCTTCCCCTTCATAACGACAAAATTACTCTTTCTCGGACTCCGATGCGTCAATACCGCCATGCAGCGTTTAGCGTACATCATGTCGTAGAAATGTGTCCATTGGTGTTGGGGTCGCCATTTACCGTCGCTGGTTATGTTTGGGTTAGGGGCGTTTGGGGTGGTTGAAGAGAGATAAGGGGAGGAGGACATTGCGTGCCGAGCGCGAGAGAGGAGTGAGGAGCGTGGTGGAGGGTTTGTTGAAGTTGAGGTGGGGTTGGGCGTCGAAGGGGTTGTGGAGGGGAGGGATGAGGACGTGGTTGTTGGGCTGGAGTCTGTTGTGCTGGGTGAAGCTGAAGGAGGGGAGGCAGGTCTTGAGATGGCCGGAGAGCTAGAAATCGATTCCAGTTCCTCAATCATGTCATCTTGATCCGCTATAGTTGCAGGTCTCGACACCTCAGCTCCCGAACCTGAAGCTTGTGTTTCTGCAACAGTCAAGCTGGGAAATTGTGTGGAAATTATCTCCTCCTGCTCTTGTACCAGAGCTGTGTTGGCTGGAGCATCGCTAAAGCCTGCTCTTGCTACTCGACGGCGGGTTCGTCTAGGTATGCTCAAGTCTCGTGGGATCTCTCGATCGTCGAGGGGTGGAGCGAGGTCGATTGCTGCGAACAGGGATTGGAGCCATAGGACGAAGGTCTCGATTTTGTGACACGAGAGGAGGAATTGGTCGGCTTCGGCGCGGACACGGATTACGTAGCGTTTCCTGGGTGAAGTCAGTATTGGCCTTGGTGTCTTTGTGATCAGAAGCGAGGCGCATTCTTTGAATTGAGGAGCAATTGCCTTTCTCATGCACCGGAAAATAAACAAGGAACCATTCACTCACTTCAGATAATCAGCAGCAATGCCAACGTCTGCATGCTGAAGATTGTAACTCCGCAAGAATTGTCCACGCTTCAGTCCTGGAGGGAAATCCGGACCAGTCTTCTTTCCACTTGCATCCCTCGCCGATGAGAACATGCCTGGCTTCTGGTATTTGTAGAATGACAATGCAGTTCCTTGTAATGTAGCCAGAACCTTGTACCAATTCCTATCTTGAGCCTTGTGTACAGCGCCTTCGAGTTCCATCTTCTTCAGAAACACACTCTGCACGCTTATCTCGCAAGAATATTGTGGCAGAACCTCTCGTCCTTCATCTTCTCTCGGTTGGATATTGAACCGTCGTCGCAATGTAGGAGATTCGAGCAAAGCATCGTAATTTGGAGGAGGCTCGGGAGGCTCGGAAATACCCTCTCGCTGATAATACTCGTCCATTGAGTGTCGTGCTGAACTCTGCCGACTGGTATCGATCGATTGTCGCCTCGCACTCGAGATAGCACCACTGGCAGCTACATGACTGCCACTGCTCTCCTCCTGAACCATTGCCAGCGTGGCAGGTCTGGCCTACAAACAATCGGATGACGAGGAATATCGGTCAGGCATGATTTGCACCTTTTTATCTCGCGCACAGTGTTCGTGCGGTGTAGACGTTGCTTTTCACGAGGGGAGAAAAAGAAATACCTAGGGTGCAAGCAGGTTATAGGGGAGAGGGGCGGTATAGCACATATAAGTGGGAGAGGCATCATAGTGTCGATCGAGTCCGCTGCCGTCCGTCTTGCGCGGATATCGGGTGAATTTCCCTTGGGCTCCGAGGTAGAGTCGAAGGTTTGCTCGTAACTGCTGGAACAGGAAGGGACCGACAATGCCGTGGGCAGAGCAGTGGACAAGCGGTCCCTGCATGGCTCGATGGAATTGCATACGAGCTGCATACAAGGGCAACAGTAAGCTGAAGATGAGTGGACGCTCCAAGAATGGGTGAGAAAATGGGCTGTGGAGAGAACAGGCGATTGGTGATGAGTTGTGTGGGGGAAGCAATTCAGGCTGTTTGACGTTTGTAGAAGGTGGGGGAAAACGTGACTCGGAGTATTGAGAAGCGAGCCAATCTTCGGCCGAACTTTTAAGTTCTTCACATTGACTCAAAATAGCAGTATAGATTTAAATAAGCAGAACTTCAGCATCTCAACGTGAGTTGGCACACCAATTCATTAATCAATCCCGCTTCGGCGGTTCTATGGTGTAATGGTTAGCACATCGGATTTTGATTCCGGGGATCTGGGTTCGATTCCCAGTAGAACCTTTCACAGGGTTCTTCTTTTTTGGTTTTTTTGACAAGTGTTTGGTTTTTTCGCTCTGTTGTCGCAATTTGTGATTCTAGCTTGTGTGGCTCCCAGGCTTGCGAACTAGCGCGCGCCCGATTGACTGCCCTGTGAAGCGAAAATATTTCGCCTCCCGAGCCGAACTCCTCTACCTACAATATTTTTTAAGTTTTGAATCAACGAAGCCTTGCGACGAAAAAGTAGTCATCCCTCGGGAATCGCATCTTTTATTACCCTTGTTGCGTTAATAATGGGCCTTACTATCCCTGTCCATCTTCCAGTGAAAATCGAGAAAGGCTCGTGCGTCCTCCAAGAAAGGGCGGCACCATGTTCACAGATGCCAGCATCCCAGACCAGAGCATCAGATCCGACGAACCTGGCACGCCGAGGGCTATGGCATTTGCTGTGGCGTACAATGCGAGCATCCCAGCTTCCAGGACCGTAACACTCGTCCAGTATCGACGCTTTACAAGCAATGGATATATGAGGCGCTTCAGAAGGTGATAGCGAATATGAGAGTGTAGACAAGTCGTTGCGAAGCGGCGGGGTTGAACGATTAAAAGCACGGCGAAGAGCCCGGCGATGACCGTCGCGTACCATTCAATGGCATTCATCTTGAATTTGTTTTGGTCGATATTATCGTCGGCTAGGCATCGCAGAGATTCTTCATCCAGAAGGTGAGATAAAAGCCAAATTCGAATTTTCGATAATATTCCTGAATGTTCATTTTTGGATGTTGAGTCCAAAACTCCTGTCTATCGCCATCACCGCCAGAGTATCCCGGGCAACTTCTTCTTGTGTCTACTCCGTCAGAGAAATCTTCTCGAAGAGATGTCACGTGGTATAGAAGTTGTTCCATTGGCATCGACTTGTGAAACGACACACTCTTATTATCGAGGGCCTGAGCTTGGTGTTTCGCCGCAGAAATGACGATTCATTCCTCGCTGACAGTCAACCGCTGTGCATCCATCCGCTCCTCAACGGCTGAGACCATACCATATAGCCTCTAAACATGCTACATCCGAGTACGTTCCTTCCCTCGTTTTCTATTTACTACATCCATTTTAAATTTCCACATTCTACTTAGCCCTTAATACTATTATTTGACTGCTTATTCCATCCATTCTTTCAGTTCTGCCTTCGTCACTCCAGGCCCAACATTCCCGTTGACCTGAACAGAGTCTCCTGTTGCGCACCCTCTTTTATGTTCATGAATACCTGAACTTTTATGATTGCCGTTGACCTGAAGACTTTTGTCTGTAGAGGTCGATCCCACGTACGAATTGTTCGTGTCTCGAACAGCTCCAACATCGCCGTTGAATTGAGTACCTCGTCCTTTCGATTTCTGATCGGTATAAGAATGGCCGCTAGGCTCAGTAGGCGGAGGTTGATAGAGGTTGGGGATCTTGGCTACAGAATCTGAGAACAGCAACATCAGGCTTGGAGGACATGAAGAGTTGTAATCTTGACGCACCTGGGCCAAGGGGTGCCCGAAGCACAAGTGAGCTCGACGTTGGCCGCTCTGCAATTTGATTTTCTGGACTCATCTTGGTGTTGGTGGTGCTTTCCTTCTGCGTCTGATACGTCAGACCCTTAAGCAAGTTAATTTTGAATATCATTGTCTCGACTAACCGTTTCTTTTTCAGCTTTACCGTTAATCTTATCGATTATACTCCGAACGTTCGGCATTCCTGCCATCTCTCGTTCTACTAATATCTCAACTCCTGCTCCGATTGTCTGTAATTTCTTGGTATGATTAACAGTAATGCAGAGAATCAGTGCGGTTTTCTCCTTTTCCAATCTTTCGAAAGACGTCAGTATACGCTTCTCATTACTGCCTACAATTGCTTTCCACACCCTTTTCCTACTCGAGCCTGTAGTGTAGTCTCTGTGAATAGCCCCCAAAGCTTTGTGCAGATGTTTGATTTCCGCTAGCGTATTTTGTAGTTGGGTGTCGACAAGCAGCGTGTGTAGGTCTTGATATTCCTCTATAGCTTTGGAAGCAGCAATTATTTGGTTTATTTGGGCGGTATACCGGACGACACGTTTTGGAGCGTCCTCGACTCGACTATATATTTCTGATATTGTCCCAATCACTCTCAGGCTGTAATCGATGAGCTGAGCGGCGCTGGCAGCCACACCCAGGACTGCTATCAATTCGATGCCTGACATGGTTGTTTTGATACCGATAACGCTATCACCGTGGTTGATGCGGGGTATGTATCATGTTCGAAGGGTTTGTGTGGACAGGCAACAGCACTCGAAGAAAGAGGACCAATTTTGGGACAAGAAAATCTCAGGAGGCTCAACTGTATACTCCAGCACAGTCGGGCGCAGCAAGGGCAAGAGGCTGCACCAAAAATGGATCTGCCCAACGTCTTGTGCAACATTGGGCCTCAACTCTATTCTGATTCGTCGTCGAATGAGGCTCGTGTACCCCTCCTTCATGCCGGCCGCCTCACTTTTCGCTCGAAATAGCCAGTCTAACAGCCTATTTCGAGGCAAAAATCTCGACTACCCTAGAGTCCTAACCACAGAAGCATTTCAAATCTGTCATTGGCCTGACTCAACATCCTCCAATCATTCCTGGTTTCAAGGTGCAAGCCTTGAACGAATCTGTGCAACTCCGAGAGACACGACAGCTTTTATTGGAAAGTTTAAATTGCATCAAAGAAGGTGGTGTACAACAATTCTGATCGCTTAATCAGGGGTGGAAGCCTCCACGTCCAATCTGCTCGGCAACCGACATGTGCGAGGAGAGTGCATATGCACGACGCCCGCCACACCTCTGAGAAGAAGTGCTAAAGAAGCATTCTAGAACAACTGGGGCGAACCACTGGTAGAGGCTCGAGTAATATTTGGATGCAGTCATTTGGAGACGATGATACAAACTCCTGTATCAAATCCAAGATACGTCTCAGCAGCAACCAGCAACATGTGCGGACCCGGAGACAATAGGTGTTCAACTCCTCCAGCAGAGTGGAAATTGATTTCTCTGTATGATCACGACATTCTTCACTCAATTCTATTTATCCAAGGTCCAGAATGGTAGGATCTAGAACACGTCAACGGACACCATCACGCAATGGAGGTCCCCAAGCTACCCAGAGTGATATGGCCGCCTTCGACACTGCAACACAATACAACAATGGCCGGGACATCATCCGCTCGTTGAATATCTACAACAACTATCACAACGTATCTCCTTCCCAGACTACACCAGCCCTCACAGAGTTGAGTGCAAGCCAACTTCCACCAACTCCTAGGACATCACAACCAGAAATACCAGTACCGCCTCCGTCAGGGCTCTTTGCAGATGCAGTTGCTTCATTGTCTGGAAGTCACGAGCGCCAACAAGGTCCAGTAGAGCCAGAGGATTCAATTGAAGTCTCACGTTCTGCCGAACCCTCGGAAAACGAGCTCCTTGGGGACCAGACGCACGATGGAAGTCACCAACGTCGAGACCTTCCTATGGAGCTTCAGAACCTCGATGGTACTCCACGAGGAGCAGCAGCCCTCGACAACAATCGTGTTGGAATTGGGGACAGGCGGCAAGAAATTTCTCTCCCAGGAGGACGGCGCCGACGATCGAGGCGATACATCCCAGTTACCATCTTGATGATCCTTATCGCTGGCGCTGCTATTACTAGCGGGATCCTTGTCAGTGAAAAGAATCGCAAACATTCTGTTGCTTCCACAGTCTCTTCAACGTCTATCCAGAACGCATCAAATTCAACAGACATTGGCAGCACATCTTCGGGGCAGGTTTCAAGGCAGACGAACTCATCGACGACTTTGTCCAACACCTCTCGAGCATCTCAGCAAACGAACACCGCCTCAAAGAGCTCTGCTCTCAAAGTCCCCACCTCAAACACTGCCAGCACGACGTCAGCTAGTCTTGGGCAGATCCTTTCCACTTCATACACATCTGCTGGCCCAGAAAGCACCTGCACATCGTAAGTACAATCTGATCTTGCCTTCATCACTTTCCCAGACACCCTTCCCCCTTTTCTAGACACCATTCTAAATTGCTGAAGCAACTGCCAAGACTCGACTACCCTATCGTCGACCCCTGTCTCTCCGAACACCCCGACCACTACAACCTCAAAAGCACCCGCCATCACTCCCACACCAACTCCCAAGCCTGCAACTACATCCAATGCTGTATCATGCAGCATAGATAGCAACTGTCCAAACGGCGAGCAATGCGCCCAAGGAGCTTCGACCTGCTTCTTTTGCACATACGCTACAGGTGGAATGCGTTGTTCGGGAGGGCAGTATAATTGTTGCGATCCTTATCAGTGTATTGCTGGGATCGATACGTTCAGTACTTGTACTTTTATTTCTTGATTTGTATACTCTTGTATTCTTCGGGTTGGATTTCTTGATCTGTGTACATTATTGTGCTTTTAGCGGTGGGGTTCTTAAAGGTGGGAAATGAACGAGGAGAGCGATATCTCAGCATCTTAGATTCGGGATTAGCCTTGTGTATGAAGGGTACTGGTGTTGTGTACAGTGGTATCAGAGAAAAAGCATCAGCTCGATGGCTGTTTGGACCGTCGCCAGGTTCTTCTGGCTTACCTCCTTTTCCACTTGCCGAGGAAGCTGGATACGAAAGACTCTTTGCCATGCCGTCTCGCAAGCTTTGTGCTCAACTCTACACTTTTATGAAGCGACTTGAAAGACAGACGTCTTCCTGGGACATTTCCCGCTGAATCCACAAAGTTCTTCGAAGGTGGCTCATGAAAAGTCATGTGTTATTTCTAGCTTGCGAAGCTGGCCAGTTGGCTGGAATGAAAGAAATGGCTAAAAGCAAAACATCGTGTTGAGTATCTTGCAAGTGAAGAGGGATGCGATCCCAAATATTAATCGATCTCTATTTTCGCCGAAGCTTCAAGCGGTGGAGTGCACAGCGCGTTAATTTTTATGGCCCCGGGACCGTCTCTATGACATGCATAAAGAATCTCTTCTTTCAACCCCTAGCATCTATTTCTCAATCACGCAACTATTCGGCGTCAAATGTGATTTTGATTAAGGGTAGTTTATCTAATCTAATTTAATCATTTAAACCACTGGCAACAGCGGTGCCTTTTCCAGAATGTATCGCGCCAACAACATAGTGCAGATCGATGAATATAGGAAGTTGTTACTGTTACTGGATGCGAATGGGAAGCAGTTGTAGATTGAGATGAAGGTTCTGACGAAGGAGAGTAGGGAGAGTAAGGAGGCGCCGTGTGAGTTGTTGGGG
>FJOG01000055.1:198402-225701 GCA_900073065.1 Phialocephala subalpina | reverse complement strand
TATGAGTTATGAGTGGGTGACTGAGGAGCATAAGAGGGAGGCGAGGATGATTGTTGCGATGATTGAGAGGAAGAGGCCTGAGGAGTATACGCGTAAGTCTTGCCTCGCGTAGCATGTTTGATTTTGGCCCGAGTCGTGGACTGACTGCGTGTAGGGAAGGAAAAAATCACTGTCACTTTGAGGAAGTATTGGAGTAAGCATCAGTCGTGGCAATTTAGACGAAACTCTTCATTATCGGACCCGTCGAGATTTGAAAGCGGCGATGAAGACATGCTTGATGGCCCGCCAACTCCAAATGAAGGAGTGTTCAACGAGGAGCTATACATGAATGGGCAGGCAGCTAAACAAAGTATGCATTTTGGATCATGAGTATAATGGTTGCGTATCTATTTGAGATAGAGCATTGGTGTTGATGGATGTTTGGAAGGATGGGCTTTGCCTTAAGTGGATAATATTGTTGATGATACCTATTTGTATATGTGCTAGGCGCCCTTTCGCCTATTTTGGGGAATTGGGTGTCTGTTGGTTGAGTCTGTATATTGGCTTCGTGTCGGCTGCTAAGTTGCTATTCGGATGAAACTTACGAATCGGCATATTGGGGTATTTTTGATAAGGTTGGTAGTTAAAAGATGAACCCACCCTCTCTTAATGAATGTTGAACACTTCGATACGTCTCAGAAATGGATCTTGACCGTGAAATTCTTCGGTGTATATTTATTCTGCAAGCATGAAAAGATAGCCAGCTAAATCTATGAAGTATGTAGAAGACCGCCAAGCTTCGCTCATGTGAGAATGAGCTTTTCAATAGCAACACCCCCACCTTTCCTCAACAGTTCTGGAGTCAACCTAGGATCTCCATAAGTCGTCTTCCTAGTCTCCACGTTTTCGAACCATTGCTTCTTCATATCCTTAAGCTTCTCAGCTTCCACTTCTTCTGCCGCATCTCCATACCTGTACTCCCAACTGTATGGAAGAAGAGGCATCCGAGGATCTCGCTGAGTGTGAATGTCTCTATTCGTGAATATCAACCCATCTCCCTCGTGCAATTTCTCATGTCTCACGCTCCAACCAGGAGGCAGTGGACCCAGTAGAGCTTCAGTGTACATGATGTCAGAAATATAGCAAGGTCCCACAACGCGAAAGCAATCCCGTCCCGAAAGGTCGTCTGGTCGCAGAATGAGAGGAACCCCACAGCCTAAGATGACAGCTACGCGGTCTCCGGGCTTGGCAGATCGAGGACCCAAACCAAAATGACCCTCCGTTGTCATGAGGAGCAATCGACCCTGGATCGCCCGCCGAATATGCATTGTGATAATGGAATTGATAATTTGTTTATCAATACCTGCTGACTCTGCCAGGAACGTCTTGATTTCTTCCAGACTTGCGAAGTCCTTTCTAATCGAAGGTTGCTTCTCGGACAACAGACCCCCTACAATCATCTCCACGAAAGAAACATCCATGTTTGATTCTCCCCTCATGTATTCCCCGCTGGACACTAGCTGCCTCCATTCACGACAAATTTCGCGAATTTTGGCTTCTGTGCCGAGTGCTTCGGCGGGTGGAGTGACGTAGTTGAGACATCCGACCAGAACCCCCTGAATGCCAAGACTGTTGCCATCAACAGTCGAAAAACCTTGGGATGCACCAGAGCATCGACTATTAAAGTCTATGTCTTCGGTACCCCTCCAATCAGGGGCCCAAGATGGAAGATCAACTTCCGCGAAAGATGGTGACAAGTTGCAATACCTAAGAAACTCGGCGTCATCTAGCTGAAGTAGCCATTCTTTCGCAAAGTTCGTGTACACTTCTTCGACACTTGATGAATAGTCGGGAACAATGAGTTTATTATACTCAGGGTGCAGGAGAGCTCGAATTGCATACAAACGGTCGCGAGGATCACTGCAACGAAAGCTTCGGGTGTACTGTAGCATTGGGAGAAGCTCTTTGGAGGTAGGATTAAGGCTGCTCTCAAGAAATGGCCAGATAGCATTGGAGAATAGATTGCTTATATCCAGATGTTGAATAAGTCGATCTAACTGCCCCCCACTCGACCTTATCCACCGAAGCCCAAGCACAAATATTCCCCAGTCAAGGCAATTTTCACTCACTACAAGACTAGCTTTCCTGGCCAAAGTAATCTCTTGAAAGACCCAAAGCCTAGAAAACCATTCTCGAGTAAGGATCTCTTTGACTGCAAGCCAACAATTTGCATGAGATGCTAAAGCTTCTGTGTCGTTATCCAAGGTGTCTGGCCAAGTTCCTGGATGTGACTTAATCCATCTTTCTTCCGGGTTATTCGTGACAGCTTCTCCTATACGCTTCAAGGTTTGCAAAGCAAGATCGCTATTGCGACTACTAGGGCCTAGCCATACGAGAACTTGACGGGCATTTTTGTATATCGAGCCCATTTCTAGGACCTCGGTGCTTCGTTCGTCCATATCATCTTGATTGATGGAGATTGCATCAATCCACAAAATCCTCGACTCGGATGAATGTCGTAAGTGCTGTAGGGCAATGAATAGATTTTCCGCGATTCCCAAGGTTGATGTGTTTTCGTGCTTCTTCCGCTTGAAGTGATGGAGCCCCATTTCCTTTTGTACGCGAACAACGTGTGTTCTGTTCGAACGACCCCAACTATAAGACAGCGCCTCATACGCTGGATTTGATGGCAGCTTTGCATGAAATATCTCGATCTGAAGTACCGTCCCAGGGCGACCAGGCTGCAGCCTGACGAGTCGAATTGCCGAATAGCCTGGTGGTAATGGAGTGTACTGATATTTCTCCATGGCGTGCACAACGACAAAGACGATCGATTGCAAAGTCGCTTGAATATGCGAATGGTATGGTGATGCCGAGTTTTGAATCGTGGGGGAATTTGTTGGGAGAAGAGTCAAGATGCGCGATCTAGAAAAATAGGTCTCGGTCACAGCCCCGCGATTGCCAAAATTAGACACCAACCAAATTCAGCATTAGCTGCATCTGCCGTAGCACGATCTCACCCGTAACCACCAACCACTTGCGTTTATGTCTGCTGTTTCTTGTCTCTGATCGTAACCGAGAACTTTGCGACCACGTAAGAAGCTCGTTGTCCAAGTATTCGCTAGATGCATTATAACAGCAACAGACCAAATTGCAAAACGCGATAACAGCAATGAAAAAGATAACAACAATGCGATGCGATTCAAAGATATAGATTCCTACTAGGACGAAGATTTGGTAAAATTAATAGAATAGAAAAATATGCAAAGGGTTGATAAAGGACCTCGTTAGATTATCTTAGCTCGCGCTTGGATGCTGGCTCGGAAATTCTGTTATTTAATTGGTTCGGAAACTTTGTTGTTTGATTGGCTGGGAGGGAAAGCCTCATCATATTTCCTATTGGTATTCTATGTCTGCGGTCATTTTTATGAGTGGTTATAGAATGTTCGCATGCTCTCGTTCCTGCCCATCCCCGCCTTTTGATAAAAGCAAAGAATCTCCTGGGCGCGACAAAATTCAAACTGGCTGACATTCAAATCTCTTTGCGAGTACATTTTACTTGACTTTCTCGAATCTGTCCTCTCTTCGTATTGCCCGGCTTCAGCCTCATCAACTATGCCGCCGAGCACCTCCTTCAAGAGTGCCTGGACGCAATTTTTTCCGCCGAAGCCCAAATTTACCGATAAAGACGTGCCCGCCGACCTACAGGGCAAGGTCTACCTGGTCACGGGTGCGAATTGTGGGATGGGCCAGGAGTTGGCCAAGGTCCTCTATTCTATACTAAGAACGCCAAAGTCTACCTAGCTTACCGTTCCGAGGAGAAGGCAACACAAGCCATTGCACACATCAAGAAGACTGCGCCCAAGTCCAAAGGAGCGCTGGCCTTCCTCTCTCTCGACCTCGCCGATCTGACTAAGGTAAAAGCGGCCGCGCAGGGCTTCGTCGCGCAGGAGTCCCAGCTGCATGTCCTCTTCAACAATGCGGGCGTTATGGTGGGGCCAGCCGACCCTCCGCTAAAGACGGTACAGGGCTACGAGCTTGCCCTGGGCGTGAACTGCGTCGGTAGCTTCCTCTTCACCAAGCTGCTAACCCCGATGTTGATCGCGACGGCCCAATCCGTGCCCGCCGATACGGTCCGTGTCGTGTGGCTCTCCTGGTTCGGGCTCGGGCAGTATGCCCCTGAGGACCACGGCATCGACCTGGACAACTCGGACCACCATATCCCGAAGCCGCACGTGGACCGCTACGGCATCAGCAAGTGCGGCGACTGGCTGCTGGGCGTCGAGTATGCCCGACGGCATAAGGTTGATGGCATCGTGAGTGTGCCAATTAACCCTGGCAATGTCAGGACGGCGCTGGGGAGAGACCAGACCATGGCGTTGAAGATTATCGCGGGTGTGATTGTCCACCCAGTCATCAATGGAGTATACACCCAGCTTTTTGCGGCCTTTTCCCCCGAGGTCACTATCGAGAAGTCAGACTGGACCACGACTTGGAGTAAGTTATTAGCATTCTAGAAGGACATGGTTCTAACCCGATGTCTGTAGTAATTCCGTGGGGAAGGTTTGCCCCGCTTCGACCCGATCTTCCCAAGGCAACTAAGCTGGAGGAGGACGGTGGAAACGGAAACGCGCAAAAATTCTGGGAGTGAAATGAGGAGCAAGTCAAGAGCTACCTCTGATCCACGTTACCGAAGCTTATGCATAGGTGTGACTATGTTTTCGCGGGTTGTCTAACGTGGTTGGTACCACAGGTTCTAGTCATAGGGTGTATCATAATCTAAAGGCAGCCGAGGAGGAATTAATCACGGCATGCGTACATGGCTAGAGAATGAACTCAGTAAACAACAGATTTAATCGCTAGACGCGATGAGAGTAATATGAGGCATAACTAGCAACGCTGCTTACGAACATGGCTAGAGAATGAACTCAATCAAGAACAAATCCAATTGCTAGACCCGACGAGAGCAACATAAAGCATAATGGCAATGCGATACGACGCGATTCAAAGATACGGATGCCCGCTGGGGTGATTGTCTAGCAAAATGAAGAGAATAGAAAATATGCAAAGAATGGATGAAGGAAGGACGTCGTGAAATTCGGAAAATATAGCTTAATTTCCCCACTTAGCCCCTGCCTTCCCTCCATCGACAGCAGAGCCTCAAAATCTATCTAACACACTCAGAGCACATCGAAAATTCCAGAGAAATCGACTTTCCAAGACTTTTTGCCAAAATTTGCAATGAGACCACTTAGCAGGGACATCTTTAGAGAGATTAGCGGAGGCCAATTAGGCAATTTAGCAACAACGGAGGACACCATAGCGAAAATAAACAGCAACAGCAAAAATAGACATGTTGGTGAATATGACCATCGTCATTAATCGTCAGGATATATTCCTAGATATGACACATCTCAAAGCTGCCCCAATCACTTATATCGCCATATTGTGACCCACACTGGCCAGGCTCGCAGAACTCGTGGCAGTGGTAGAGGTCCAAAGGTGAATTGAAGAGCAACTCGGCCAAGAGTCGGACGTTTTCATGATTGTAGGCGCAACAACGGCGATGATCGAAATCGAAGAGCTGAGCGAAGCCAAGAACATAAGGTCTCTGTGTCCCAGACCAGCCAGGCGCCGACACGGGATAACACGGTCGTGGGCTTAAGTACTGGGGTGGGAAGTCGAATGGAACACACGCAGTCTAGCAACAAGGACGTGGCTTTCTCCACTCCCCGGGAAAGGGTCTTCGCCGTCAGTGTACGCAAGGTACACTTCAATGAGGTAGACCGCACATCTTACAAGATGGGTTCGACGAGCAAATGGTTTCCGATCAGCGATAATTGGGGGAGCACCAACGATGAAGCCGATGAGCTCATTGAGACGTCTTTGGGCGAGGCGGATGATGATTGTGGTGGACTCTGCAAGTTGTCCAATTGGGAGAGCCGTGTATCCTTGTTCTTCTTCTAGACGAGTAAATACTTTTCATCGAATGTCTTGGTGAACAAGGAAAAGGTAGAGGAAAGTGTCAGTCATTTCTCGTTGCGGTGTTCAATCTTTTCGAAATTTTGATATGTGATCGTTTCTGAAGATACCAGACTCAAGCTCAGGTCTATGAAGTCTGGTGTGTGTATGCAGCCATCTAGCCAAAAGGCAAACGCCTCAACTCCTGCATCGAGACGCCTGTGTTTTCTCTTCATATTGTTTCCATTACTCCATCCGCAAGTACTGCCCAAACTTCTCCTTCAACAACGCCAACCTAACCGGCTTAGCAAGATAATCATTCATCCCCGAAGCAAGGCACTTCTCTCTGTCTCCCTGTACAGCCGACGCCGTCAACGCAATAACCAGAATACCTTTCACAGCTTCCAGCGGCTCCTTCCGCAACATCTTCGTAGCTTCATATCCATCCAGGACAGGCATCTGAACATCCATGAGAATCAAATGGTATGGCTGCCCTTGTTCAGCCTTTTTACGAATGCCTTCTACGGCTTCCAAACCGTTGATATATGCATCAACTTCTTGGAATTTCAGTTTCTTCAGAAATTGCAAAGCAATCTTCTGGTTGATGATGTTGTCTTCGGCGATGCAGATTCGAAGTTCGGAGAGCGGCATCTCTGAAAGGTTAGAGAAATTCATCGTCGTTGTTGTCGGTGTCTTGGCAGACAAAGTGTGACGCCTACTTGCTTCGACGGGAGTATCTCCCACTGTATCTTCGGAAGTTGCCCTGCGTAGAGTGATGGAAAATGAGACGGTAGTACCCACACTCTCTGTACTGTCGAGCTTGATCGTGCCTCCCATAGACTCGACTAGGGATTTGCAAATACTAAGACCCAGGCCACTGCCACCATATTTGCGAGATGTACTTGGATCCGCCTGGCTGAATGGTATGAACAATCTATGAAGCTGCTGAGCTGAAATTCCAATCCCAGTGTCTTGAACCCAGAAAGTCAGACAGGTTGCGGACTCGGTCTCCCACTCTGACTTGGCGCCGATGATGACACTGCCCTTCTCTGTGAACTTCAAGCTGTTGCTGATGAGATTCCCTAGGATCTGGTGGAGCCGAACGGGATCACCATACACCAATGACTGGGGTAGATCGATGTCCTGCACAATACTGACATGTTGGGACTTGTTCTTGCTGACAGCTGGGATCGCACGAACAAGTTCTCGGACCATCTCCTCGACATAGAAGCTGGTGAGGTGGAGCTGCATCTGATGGGCCTCAATCTTCGAAAAGTCCAAGATGTCGTTGATGAGGCTGAGGAGCAGGTTTGCTGAGACTCGAATCGACTCAGCCATCTCGACCTGCTGTTCTCGCAATTGTCCGTCGAGAAGTAAGAGTTCCGAATTGCCGATGACACCGTTGAGGGGTGTGCGAAGTTCGTGTGAGATATTGGCGAGAAACGTCGTTTTCGCCTTGGCTGCCTCTTCTGCTTCAGCCCTGGCGACATTCGCGTTGTTCTTTGCGACGATTGCTTCTGAAAGTGCTTTCTTCTGGACTTCAACCATCGACTTGTTGATTGCTGAAACTCGCTCAACCTCTTTCAGGGTCAGAGAGTTGGAGTAACTGATCCCAATCTGGTTGACGAGCAACTGCAAGACCTGGAGGTTGCGATTCGTGAGAGAGTTGGGCGGTCCTTCTAGATATAGGACTCCTAGTAGTGGCTTGTCTGCATCGCCATGAGAAATTGGTATGGCTACCACTGATTTGCTACCAGCATCGCGAGCAGTCCATGCTTGGCTGACGTTACTAAACCGTGCATCTTGCATCAGGTCGGGGACGAAGACCGTCTCTCTAAAACGAAAGCAATAATTTACGACACTCTCTGGTATACAGGACTTCCCAAGCGGAAGTGGGGGATTATGAGCTTCAGCGCCTTCTTCAGGACGACCGCTTGCTGCGACGCTCCAGCCGATTGATTTGTCTTCGATCGCGATCGCTGCCAACGATGCAACACCTTTGCAATTGTGCAGAATGATCTCGCACATTGTCTTGAGCAATTGATCGACTTGCAAAACGCTTGAGATAACCAGGGAACTCTCGAGTATGGATGTCAGATCTAGCATATGGAGGGCTTCGCCCGTATTAGCAAGCGCGGCCCCTTCTTGCCAAATACCGATTCTGTCGTCTCTTTTCTCGATCATGGAATCTAGAGCTGGCAAGTCGTCGTGTTCGAAGCCGGCGATGTCTGGTCGCATCATTCCAAGGTCTCCCTCAGGTTCTGTCTGGACACCAACCTCCGCTTGCGAATGATTGAATCTCGTTTCCTGAAAGATTACATGATACTGCTCTTCGATATGGTGCGCCACTCCCATCGCCCCAAGGCGTCGGTACAAATTGATGGCTTCGCTGAATGCCATCCTAGCTAGTCTTCGAGATCCAATACGGACAAGGTGACCACCTAGAAGGCTATTCGCGAGCGCCTCCTCAAAGCCAAAATTGTATCTCGAGGCATGGTCTATGGCCTCTTCGTAGAATCGGAGTGCAGCTATATGGTCATTCTCCATCTCCGCAATCTGAGCAGCGAGTATCTTCGACCAAGCCAGATAGTTGACTTCTGCCACTGCTTGCCACTGTTCTATTCGCTTCTTGAAGTACTTCATGAGCATTGCAAGACCTCCCATCTCTTCCACCAGCCCAGCTTCGAGAGACCGGCCACCAACGTCCGAGGAGAGCTGGGGTGATTGACTGCGATATGTTGGGTCAAGTTGTTCCTCTACCCTATTCCAAATCGAACCGGCGAGCGATAGGGCATGGAAGAACATGAGAAACCGAGTATTACGTGCCGACCATATGGCATTGATTTTCTTCAGGCACGAATTCCCCATTACCACAGCGCTCGAATAATGGCCATAGAGAAACAAAGGAGCAATTTCGATACTCTCGTACAGCATAAGAGGCCGGTCGGAGTTCTTCACTGTTTTCGTCAGCCAAGCTTTGTAGTTTGGCGAACTGTGTTGTTCGTCGCTCATAACCCCGAGATCTGGGTCTTTTGTATGAGTCTTTCCCTGCAGTGCCCGACAAACCTGACGAATAGAAATAATCATTGTGCCTCCAGGTGTATCCAAGTGCCAATTTGGAATGTCTTGACAAGCGTACGTACAAAACGATTCCAGTTCCGCGAGATTCTCCGAGGCAAAGAACTTCAGACTTCCGACAAGCCCGAAGTTCAGAATTGTGGCTATGCGATCCCCTGCTTGGATGGCAAACTCCAAAGCGCCTTCGAGTTGCCCGATCAAAACGTTGAGTGGACTCTGAAAATGTCCCAGAAAAGCTGGGTAAATGGTACCTCCCCTACCAATGGTATAGGGATCTTTCCATCGTTCCATCAGGGCCAGGGCTATATTCCCACAGTCGTCCGCGAAGCTGATCATATTATGCCTGGAGACAGCTATTAAAGACAGCTGCAAGAACCCCATGCCTGCTTGGGGAAAGCTGCCAGAGAAGAGATACGTATTAATCATAATCAACGTCATTTGGTAGAAGGTCAGTGTGTCCGACCAGAACGCAGCACTTGTCGCTTCTACGAGGACAGCCCCGATGGCGGATAGGTTCGAGTCCTCTTCTGGTGACGTATCTTTGACCAGAGAGTTTGCGTCCACAGACTGTATCTCTTGACAGAGGCGCTTGAATTCCGCATCGCACTTCGGAAATGATGTACTTTCATCGACTGGGACATTCAAAGCTAGAAGGCAGTTCTTCAGTGCTTCAAATGCACTAGTCGAATCTCCTTCCTGTGCAAATCTGTTTGTCAAGATCTCGGAGTCAGCTGGCTTCTTTTGTATGTCTCGAGAGCAGATATGCATGTCTCAGGAGTGCGTCTGGAGCAATGCACTCCTAAGACAACCGAAGGAGGGAATAATTCTCCGAGAAATTGACACTCACGATCGAGACTGAAGAATCCAAGCAGGAGCTTTGTCGACCGCGGTACGAGCATTGGTGGAGACCTCAAGCAACAAACGCCGCGCCTCCTGGTATTGACCACTGTACAAGTAACACTCAGCGGCTGACGTGTAAATCGCCAGCGTCTCCTCGTACATTACATCGTCTGCATCATCGTTCCACATGTCATCCTGTAACAGAAGAATACAGCTAGCATATGCTTTGACGGATGCGGATCGGACACCACTTTCACATGCAATTCGCGCGTGATCTGAGAGCAACCTCCGAAACTGTTTTCTTTGAGGAACTGAAGTCCTTATCGTGCTAGTAGATTCACAGATCGAATATGCCGCGACATCGCGATAATTTTCGTCTGTGGGGTAATATTGGAGGAGAGTTCGCGCCAGGATGAAATGCATCAGCTGTCTGTCCTCAATTGGAAGTGATGCTGCAGCTTCTATATATCGATCGTTGGCGAATCTAAAGACGTCGTCATCCGAGGTGGGCACGATAATGTAAGCTTCTTGAAGTCGGGAGAGTCAGCAATTGCCCCTTCAGAGTGTTTCGGGAGAATATCTTGGGAGAAATATGATGAGACATTCCAAGATAATAAAAAATGGATATCCCCGGTCTACGTACGAATGGCGGCTTGAAGACCTTTCACGGAGTCGTGCTCAGAATGAAATAGTTTCGGAGGGATGAAATCGCCATTCAGAAGCCTTTGAATCAACTGAAAGTCGAATGATGAGCCTAGCATCGAAGCCCAGGCAAGTATTGACTTCGAAGCCGCAGGTAATTCGATCATGAGGTTTGTTACAAGTCCTTCTCGCAGAGCCTCGTCAAACTGTTCTTCTTTGAATTGTTCGAACAGGCGGTCGAGGTCGAACAACCAACTGCTATTGCGGAAGTCATACCATATGCCCTTCTTGCGATAGCATGCATTGAGCATCTCCTTGACGTAAAAGGGGTTGCCTGCTGTCTTAGAGCGGATGATGGTGCCCAGAGACAATACTTCGGATTTGGGACGACGTAAGGTGGCAGCTACATATTCCACTGTTTGATCTTCGCTTAGTGGCTTGAGAGTGATCTGCGTGATCTCGATATCCTTAAGTGTCTGATATCCTGACCTATGGTGAGCATAATCCAATGTGGAATCAGCTTTTGAAAACATACCTTTGTTGTGGGGAGGATTTAAAACCCGCAAGATTACCTCAGAAAGAGCATCTCTTGACTTGAACGCGAGTATTATGACCATTCTGACTTTGGAAGAAATCATCTGCGATACCAATTCTAATGAATCGTGGTCTGCAAGATGTACGTCATCAAGACATAGACAGACAAATCTGTATCGGGCAAATATGCGGATGATGTCCATGAATGTTGTTTGCAAAGATATGGATTGCGTGGACGAGCCGGCGCGGAGAAAATTGTGCGTGCTTTGAGCACCAACCTTCCCAGAAAGGCTGCCGTGTGAACTCGTGCTCCCAGGCGATGAATCGCGTCTCTTGACTCGGGCCCCGAGGCTTTTGTTGAAACCCGTGGAAAGTTTGACAGCATGATTCGACGCTCGGACTGAAAGGTCAGGCTCAAGAAGGAACCGTGGAAGGCCCAACAGTTTGTGGAGAATGGGCCATGCAGGAGCAACACGTTTTTTGAGAGCCTGATGAAAATCTGGATTTATGTCGCTTTCGGAGAAGACTTGTTGAAACAAGCTAGACAGCACTTTGAGGATAGCATCAAATGGCTTGTTGTCCGTCTTTGGATCGAATCTTGTGCTGGCAAAGCAGCCTCGCTGCCGTGCTTCGACCTGCACTGACTGAATGAGGCGAGACTTACCAAGGCCAGCAGCTCCTTCGATTGTGATGACTGCGCATCGCCCCCCTGTACGGTGCCGTAGACCATTGCGGTCGACGAACAAACCCCCCGGGCCGTCTGAGCCTGATACCGATTCTTCGACATCGCCATTCATAATTCCACCAAGACTTGGAGAGGGGAGTGTCGAAATGCTTCTGTGAGGACGCCTTGGCTCGGGATCCGGACTGGCTCCGAGTCTGTTGATTGAGTCGTGCTGTGAATGTGCTGGAGACCTTTGCTTGGCTGTATTGGCTAGGTATGCTGTATGATCCCCAACCGTAGCATCAGACAGCGAGACCGAATTTGTTATCCCATCTGCTGAGCTCCCATTCTCCTCCTCCATGAAAAGGTCTCCTGCCGTGAGGCTCTTGTCAAAACTGGTGGAATTGTCCTCAAGCAATCGAGAGAGTTGTCTTGATGGATGATTGTCCGGTGTTTGGCTGGCTGGCCGTAACTTGAAAGCTTGGTCAATGGCCATAACAATTGCATCATGCTCGGCATTCCTGCCAACCATAGCCTGTGGGAGGATGAACGAAGGAGAAACGTCTTTCGTTGCGATCTCGAAGTTTAGGAGCTGCGAGGAATCTCCGGCGCTCAACAGCTTGTGGACTTCAACCAGATCATGCCGTAGCCCACTCATCGAATGATATCGTTCCCACACTGTTTTCGTTGTCGCTTTCTGTATTATTCGGCCGATAACCTCGGGAATGTCTAGCCGGATGTTTGAGACAAGCGGGAGTTGTTGTCCTAAAACTGCTTGGATGACATCCATTGGGGTCTCTCCCTCAAATGCTTGTTTCTGTAACAGGATCGTCCAGAAGAGCACCCCGAGAGAGAAGATATCCGTCCGACTATCCGGCTCGAGAGGCATGCGGCCAGTCTGTTCGGGGCTCATAAACGATAGCTTCGTCTTTGCACCAAGCTCTTTGGACATCGTTGACCAGCCGTTGCTTGTGAGACCTTGTTCGAATTTGCGCAGACGACCAGGACCAAGGTTTATCATAATCACCCTGCCCGTCTCTCTATGCATATGGAACGCATCTCCTCTGATCTCGCCGTGAACAATCTGCTGGGCATGTAGAGCTTCGATGCATTCTGCTGCCCCTATCGCAAAATCTAGGAAAGTCCGCAATGATACAGACTCGGGTTCGAATAGCTCATTCCGGCGACCTCCAACGTTTCCCTTCTCAACATACCATGCCGGGCCGTAATCAACAATTGTCGACAAGTAGTTGATCCCAGGGTCCTCGTAGATGCAAACAACTACTGGCAGACTGCCATTGTCCCCGCTGGGCAACCTCACTTTATCAACAGGTCTGGCAACATGACGTCCATTAGGATCCACGGTCGATACCAATGTCCTGCAGATATGATATGCTCGTTCGTCCCGAAGCACATGCACGGATATCCGAGCAACAACCGCTATATCACCTTTTCCATCACTGCTGGTGTCCCTGTGGCTATCGCTCGAGTCTTGTCGGTTTCTACTTGGACGCTTCCACACGTACTGTGGTCGCGCAGAGTCTGCTGCAGGGGAGGTTGGGAGGGAGGAACTCGGACTGCTGTTGCTTCCACTGAGCTTTGTTCCAAAGACGTGCCTAGGTGACAGTCAGTATCATGGACAGTGAATCGACCTGAATCCACGTACCATATGTCAAAGCTGGTATGGAAGGGTTTTCTTGACTCGTCCCAAGTATATCCAGGTAATTGTCGCAGTCTGTTCAGCAGATCTGGTAGAGGATCTTGGCGCGCGCTATCCATGGCGGCGGCGGGCCCAGAAGTTTCGCTGCAAATAACCTTAAGCCTAACTCCTCCTACTCCATCTTACTCTCATCTCCGGTATCAGAATAATGCATAGCGTACCAATTGCAGTACGTCCAGAAAATGTCCCAGGCTCATCTAGACACCAATTCGAGAGGTTGCCATACTGTCCCGGAGTTGGCACGCCATCCTGCGAATGAATGCACCCTGTTCAACGCACTCGTTGGGCTAGACCAGCAGCTGCAGCATCAGCAAGATCAATGATGAGCCCGCATTTCAGCCACAACAGCCTTATCAAGCTTGCATTACCGCACTGTGGCGCATTACTTCTCGCCGACCTCATCTTTCTTCCCAGATATCAGAAGGCCATCGAGAGACTTCATCACAATGGCCAATGAACCCAGAGCACCTCCGTATGTCGCATCCCACAAAAACGTACACAGCGAGGATCATGAACATATCCCTAACTTCATTCCGTATCTAGACTCCGTCTAGGCTCCCTCGCCCCCAATTTCAAAGCAGAAACAACTGCCGGATTCATCGACTTCCACGAATGGATTGGCAACAAATGGGCCATTCTCTTCTCCCATCCTGAAGACTATACACCAGTTTGTACCACTGAACTTGCTGCTCTTGCAAAATATGAACCCGAGTTCGTCAAACGCGGGGTCAAGTTGATCGGGCTCTCTGCCAACTCTGTTGAGACTCGTGAGTCTGTTCTCCTCTGAGTTCTCCGTGCTCGGAACCTCGTTGTTATTTATCAACCCACTTCATGAAACTTTTTCGGAAGAGCAAGAAAACAAAGCTTATCGCATATAGATGGTGGATGGATCAACGACATCGACGAGATTGCTGGATGCACACTCTCATTTCCTATAATTGGAGACAAAGACAGACAAATTGCCTTCGCATACGATATGTGAGTTTTCCATCCTCTTCCCTCGCTCCTATCATGCTGACATCAAGTCCCAGGCTCGATCACCAAGACACTACCAACGTCGACTCCAGAGGAATCGCTTTCACTATCCGTTCAGTCTTCATCGTCGACCCCTCCAAGACTATCCGTCTCATTCTCGCCTACCCCGCCTCAACAGGACGCAACACAGCAGAGTTGCTTCGAGCAATCGATTCGCTACAAGCATCTGACAAGTACCGAATCACGACGCCTGTCAACTGGACGCCTGGAGATGATGTCATTATCCACCCGAGTGTGAGCAGCGAGGAAGCCAAAACCTTGTTCCCCAACTTTCGGATCGTCAAGCCTTACTTGCGATATACGCCATTATCGAAGGAGGCTGTCCTTGCTGCGAGAGTAACCTAGATCGATGAGGATTGCGCGTATTTTGGATTTTACAGCGGTACGTTGCGCTTTGCAAGGAATGGTTTTGGTTTATTGATGAACGATGAATAATTATTTGCTATACACAAATGTACCGTATATACAGGGTATCCTTTAGCTGGGAAATTGCGAACACAAACAAATATCTGCATTTAAGCTGTTTCTATTTCGGACTTAAAGTTTAGCTAGCTCAGCCACAGTCCACACTCCACTCCTTTTCACTAGCATGTGTTCCGAAGAAGCCGGCCGGACCTTTCGCGTTTCACGGTCCGGCACTTCTCATTTGCATGTCCAGGTCTAAAGGGACGGTAAAATTCTTCTTTTTGATTTCTTCTCACTCGCGGTGTCATTTGATACTCTCACGAAGTTGAGCCACTTTATCACCTGTAGGCTGTGGCTAGTGACATCGCTTGATTCACCCCTTTCACATGGGCGGAAAAAACATAGCGAGACCAACAAGTTATTTGAGTGTTACTGTGTACCCGATGAGTCGTATATCTGAGTAGTTTCATGTCATCTCTTTTGCTAGTTAAGAATCTGGAAACATGTCCGCGACCCCGGGAGGAGCAAACGCTATGGAATCGATAACACCACCGCATCGTCTGTAAGCCATAATCCCAATGCCACCAACAAATACTGATTTTTAATAGGAGCATCTTGCGACTCATGTAGACGCATGAAGGTATGATCTACCAGATCAGAAACCACAAATTTGTCGTGCCTGCGCTCACATAACATAGGTAAAATGCAAATGGGATCAGGAAGGCAGCTGCAACCGCTGTGCCTTTCGTCGGATAGAATGCGTCGTTACGCAGAGACCAAGAAGACAACGAGAGAAGAAAAAGTAGACATATTCAAAGCAAGAAAACCTCTTCCCGAAATTTCTAATGCATCTCAGGGAGACATATCTCGCGAAAGTCGAAGAGCGCTTGCAACGTATGGAAAGAGCAATGGCTAAATCAGGACTTGAACTCCACGGAGACACGATGCGACGAACATCCGATGAAATCGATCACCAAGGACGCATTCCCGACAAACTATCCATGCTTAAAATCAGCAGTAAAGGCAGGACTGCGTTCGTTGGTGGGTACACCAACTTCTTCAAAATGATTACCTCCACTCACGTGATCAGGGTCCTCATCTGGATTCTCAATCTTCTCTCCGCAGGGTCTTCGGTGGATTACAGAGACCACTGGAAACATGGAGTTTGAGAGAACTATAAATAAGATCACTTGCATGCCAGATACCATAGGAAGAGTGTTCGACCATTCAATGTGGTACACTTTGTCTGAACAAGACCGGGAGCCACTACCTCCTTTGGATTTCGCCAAAGTACTTATCCAATGTAGGTCAATCTCCCAACTTCCTTTAGCATTTGTGCTGAAAACATTAATCCATAGTCTTCTTCGAAGGATGGAATCGCACAGCACCGCTTTACGACAAGGAGGCATTTCTAGTCCGCTTTGCGCAAAAGTATCCGGTCACCTATGCTGAGGATATCGGATGGTATGCTTCCTTGAATGTTGTGTTCTCCATAGGTTGGATGCTATATGCCCACCAGGCAGCCGATCAACATATGTTTCGAAAGTTCGATAAGATCGAGGAACAGAAAGATCAGAAGTGGTGGAAATGGTTTCGAAATGCATGCAGTACATTCGTCGATCTGCAGTTCAGGGAAGGAACTTTACTGGCAGTGCAAGCTATGATCGGGATGGTATGATTGCCCCATTTTTAACAGGACAATACTAAGTCAAGGCAGACTGTCATGCTACAAGCTCTCCCAAATCCATTTCCATCATCCATCATGATCGCTTCGGCCTTAAGAGTCGCACAGTCAATAGGCTTACATCGAAATCTCCGAGATGTGTTTGGACTATCACCCGCTGAGATGGAAGAGAGATGCAATGTCTTTTGGATAGGTGTCGTGATAGAAAGGAATATCATTCATCGGTCTGGACGGCCCTCAGCAATCCACGAAGGTGATATAGGTGTCCACCTCCCAAAAGATGAAGTATCTCTACAGGAACTCGTCAACCAGCCAGAAATATTTAATACCATACGACCCATGGCGACACTGGCACTTCTCCAAGGCCGGATTTACAACAAATTATACTCCGCCAAATCACTCACAAAGTCAAAATTGGAACGTCTTCGATGGGTTGGTATCTTGGACGAGGAGCTTCAATACTGGAAAGATTCATTGCCAATTGAGATCAGGCCAGGAAATAACATCAAATGTCACGAGAAGAACATCCTTCCTGTGCTAGCCATGCAATTCGGATATTTTGATGCTCTGAGCACACTTCATCGCGTGTCTTTGCCCTACAGCTCATGGGGTAAAGAGGAGTTTCCTGTCGGTTCCGGAGCGGACGATCTGGGACTGAATCCGAGGGTGTTTGCCAGCGGAGCAATTCGGGTGGGTGCTGCAAGAAGTGTTATCGACCTGTTGAAGGTGTGCAACTCGTTGTTGGATATTGAGCGGAACGTAACTCGGTAAGTCAAGAAACCCATTATCTGAGAATATGAAGCACATTTACTAATATGGGGACAAAAGGATATTCTTCGACTATTATCCACTGACAGCATCCCTCGTCCTATTCTCCAATATCCTTCAAAATCCGTATGATCCTCAAGCCTTGATAGATCTCGAATTGATGAGGAGTGTAACGACATTCCTCTGCGACTTCCTCGACGACAATGCCGCGGTGGAGAGCAGCATCATTATCAAGACCTTCCTTGAGGTGAACAATGTCGCAGCCCAGCACGTGAAAAATACACGCACGAACACTCCAAAGCAACTGAAGAGAAGTCGTGAAGACACCATCTTGACACCCCAATCAGCCGCAAAGGTCGCAGATATGAGAGCCAGAGTTGCATCTGCGACCCCAGAGTCCCAGAAAGATTCTATCTCTGGATCTCCATATACCTCAACCTCTCCTTTCTCCAATAGCTCTACCCCTCAGTCTGCCACACCTACTATTCAAGGCCTTCAGATTCGAACACCAGCCTCCCAAACCTCTGGCACATCTCAATCACCTTTCGTGTCGACAGTCAATTCGCAAGAGCATGGAAATTCCGGGGTTCAATATCAAGACTCGCCTCTACCAAATGGACCTTATGGAGCTGATCCATTTGCCAATCTAAACCTCGCAGATATGACTGATCCCATGGACTCGATGATGCTGCTTGATAATAGCTGGTTCTTCCCCATGACGAGTCCGAGTATTAACCCGAACATGAATGGCTGGCTTCCACCTGGAATGCATTCAGACGGTAGTGGGAACGTGTGGGATGGAAATGGTCTTTCGATCATGGACCCGCTTCCCGTGGACAGTCAAACCAGGCCTAATGATGAACATATGGAGATGGGGTATGGGGAGCACACGGGTGAAGGCACAGGATATGGATACCCTTAGTTCATGTAATCGTATGTGAATAACATCTCAGCTCTGTACACACATCATGCGCTTCAAGCATGTCATGATCAGAAACTTCCTCCTCAAGCAAGCTGCTCTTCTCTAACCTTCCCATCCTCCAATGCAGACTCAACATGCTCATTCATCTAAGAGACAGAACAGTCAGCAATGGCCCATTAGAAGAATGTCTCGTGAGATGTCCTAAGAGGGATGAGACACCCAGAGATAAGAAGCATCTACTCACCATAGGTTTTACTCCCTTCAAAAAGCACGCCGCAATCCCATTAGCAGCCACCAAACACGCAACCGCAATCCAAACATATTTCCACGCCCTCTCACTCTCCGCTACCACAACCGGCGCATCTGTATTAGCAGCTAACTCAGCACCAACATAAGAGGCGTATTTGTTGTTGTAGATTGCGGTGAAGGTAGTTATGCCGATTATTCCTCCTAGAGCTCGGCAGGAGATGGAGACGGTTGCTGCGGTGCCGATTAGGAAGGAAGGAATTGAGAGACCTAGAGCGACGACTGGAATAGTGGTGGTAACCGCTGTGCCGATGCCGAAGAGCGTTGAGAAGGCGTAGGCCCAGTTTAATCTTTGGGAATTTACGAGAGCCATGAGTCCTACAATCTGTCAGTGAGAGAAATGTACCATGATTAGTGGGTGACTTGCCAGTGAAGAGACTGCACCAGAATAAGGCGGCAACAAGCATGGTTCTGTACGATCTTGTCGAAGCCATGATCCAACCAGCAGGAATACATCCAAACGTCGACGTAATCAGGTACGGCGACAGAATGACCGCGATCCTCACAGCGTTCTCAGAGAAGAGGTCGAAGATCTGCTGTGAGTACAAAACATTGACTCCAAGTAGTAGCATTCCGTCGATAGTGCAGACGAAGAGCAGGATCTGAAAGTTCATGGTCTGGAATAATCTGTGGTCGAGAATGCCTTCCCTCACGATAAATCCTTCGTACAGTCCGAAGATGACGAGTCCAACACAGCCCATGACCAAGGTAGCAATGACCTGCTTAGAGTCCCAGGCGTAAGTGCTCCCTCCCCATGTCAGCCCAATGATGAGACTCGCGAACGAGCCAGACATGAGGAGAATGCCGATATAATCGACGCTCGAAGCAATCTCCTTAAGCACATGGTGGCGTCGCAAGACCGGAGGGGGTGGGAAGTACGTCAGCGCGATGGACAATGAAGTGATGCCATAGATTATGCCATTGAAGTAATACGCCCATCTCCACCCTCCAGCACCACCAGTATTATCTCGGACGAAAGCTGCTGCGAGGAAAGTACCGAGGACGACGAAAGCGCTTGCCAAGGCTTGGGAGACACCCATTGCCCATGGACGGAGCTTGTTTGGCATGATCTCCTGAATACATGAGATGGACACGATCTATCGGAGTGAGTAGATGTCCCAGGGTAGTTTGGACTTTGTGACTGACACATCCTGCGTTTGCGATTCCAGTGAGGATGTTTCCACCGATGATGTGGGTGATCTCCTTGGCAGAGCCTGAGATCACTGATCCGACAACACCAAGTAGAGCACCGCAGACGAGGAACCATTTCTTTCCAAGACGATCACCGAGAGAACCCTGATTCTGTCAGAACTCATTGTCCGGGGCTTTGAGGGACTTTCTTACGAAGATAGGACCCATAGCCAAAACCACAAGGAAGTTTCCATTCGCAATCCATGATGCTAGAGCTGCGTCCGCTGGGGACTTCGCGACAGTGGCTACCTGGAACTTGGTGGTTGTGTTCGTCTGCAGATTCAAGTCAACTTTGGTTTTCTCGGGTAATCCGGAGATGATCGTACTGTATTTGTAAGAGCTGCACAAACATTGCCCATTGACAAAGTCAAAAGAGCAAGAATCGTTCGCCATCCCAACTGATATGGAGTCTGTGGTTCATCCTCGTTGGCTGCTAGGTCCTTGAGCATATGGTGCCTGTGATTGGACTGTTCCACCTCCTCCACTTGCGAGATTTGGGGCTTTGTTTCTTCCATCGTTCTCTAAGAAATGGTCTCACTCGTGTCGGTATTTAGAGGAAGTCGAACGAGTTGACTGCAACAATCGGGTGAAAGGAGTTCAATATGGAAAATATCTGGACCCTGCCGCTGTTATATAGGCATCTTAGCTGAACGAGGGGTTACTGGTGACCCCAGATTCTGGAGGTGTAGAGGCTCCATCGACCAAGCTCATTCCGCAGTGCGAGCTTGCGACAACGTGGACGCTAGACTGCCGACCTCTTGTGCCGGTTGGTGGTGGCTTCTCTTTTCAGTGCTGTTCGGAGATTCCAAAGAGTAGCTGATTGATTAGAGTAAGGCGCTCGTATGGTCTCGAATGCAGATGGCGTTAGCGAATGCTCGCTCAGGGGCGCCTTTCACTCCACACCCGTCCACTTCCCCGACAACCACGAACGGGCCGATACCCCGCAACCCCAGCCCAACCTGGGACAATTGAACTGAGCTATGCTAATCGGGGATTGTTGAGCGGCCATATGTCTATGGCCGATGCACGCCCGCTCGAAACAAGCTTTTGTGCCACCAACTCTTCGATGTGGCCAGGCTTGTCAGCGCTCATGCTAGCGAGCCACGAGACTCAGATACAGTACACGAATGAAGTCTGATATTGATCATAGTTTGACGTGCTTGAAGATAGTGTATTGAGAATGTAACCTCCATTGCCTTAGCCGCATGCGTTCGTGATCCTTGGTCTGGGCGTTGAAGTAACGTATTTCTTCACCTCCTCAATGTCCCGCGTGCAGTCCACCAGTCGCCCCTCCAGGCCAGCTCCTTTTCCAGTAGAAAGATAGACACAAGTCCAGGCAGCCAACCCTGCTTTGAAATCCGGATTCATCTTCGCCATCTTTGCCATGTGCTCTACAACGTATGGTGCCTTGTCTTTCGTCTTCTGTGGGAATGCTGTTTCGTGAAGTTTCGTCTTGACCTCGCCTGGATGTATCGAGAAGACAGAGATGCCGTTCGCTTCGTGCTCGAAAATATCTTTTTGCAGTATGTTCAGCTCGTTCTGGAGGATACCGGCAAAACGTGTTATGGCTGTCTTCGCACAACTGTACCCAGCCGCCCAAGGGAGGTCTGCTCCTGCTGCTCTTGAAGATGTGTAGATGATTGTACCGGAATTTCGCTTCTGCATCGAGGGTAGGATCATTCGTGTTAATTCTGTTGGCGATTTGACCATGATTTCCATCTGCTTCCACCACTCGTCCGGATCCGTCATCTAAAGCCCAGAATATTGGAGTCAGGATCTTGTAACCAAATGTTTCGTAATTCGAGAGATTGTAGAAAGAGGGGTGGTTTTTTTTTTGAGGAGTTGAAACGTACATGGAAAGGCATGAAGGTATTGGTTCCGGCATTGCAGATTAAAACGTCAATTGGGCCAAGGTTTTCGGTAACCTGTGAAGTCAGTCAAAGCCCGAGGAGATTTTGTAACATCTTACCTCTTTCACCATACGCTCTTGATCTGCTCTAGAACAGACATCGCCCACAACTCCAATAGCCTTGATCCCGCTGGCAGAGCTCAGGACAGCTTGTGTCGTCTCCTCCACTTGACTCTTCGTTCTGCCAGAAACTGCTACAGCTGCACCAGACCTTGCCAGGGCCAGAACAATGTCTCTTCCAATACCTCGACCAGATCCAGTAACAAGGGCTACTTTCCCATTCAGAGAGCCTTTGAACAATTCAGGTTCAATGGCGGAATAAATGCCCGTACGCAGGGTAAACTCAGGTTTCGACATAATGTTTTTCTTCAACACGAAGAATGAAGAAATTAAAAGGAAGAGAAGGCTGACAGCAAGAAAGAAACTATACTATACGAAGGTCATAAACTTGCCGTTGACAATGCCAGCCCCACATTCCGAAGTGGACGGCAGCAGCGGTACCCCGCCATCAGTCTCGCCCGAAGTCCGAGCTGTGGTGAGGACTTTCGCGATACATTATATCTGCAAGAGCAAGGACTTTCGAAATCTGCCACGATGTAGAACCCCGCACGCAGCACTCGCCATGGCGTTCGAAATATTCATACCATCCAGCCTTACCTTCCAGGACTACCTCGCGGTCTGCCAATGTGCTCGCACACTCGCAGATGGATATGATCGGAAGGTATGCATCCTCAACATTCTTGTATGATATTCAATTGACCGTCTCAGGACAAAAGCCGAGTCCGAGCATCCCTAGCACCTAATCTAATCGTCGACTATAGCCTCGTCGTTCCAGCTTGGGGAGAGAGACACTTCGCAGCAGACGCGTTCGTCGAAGAATGGCTCGATGCTAATCACCTGGGCGTGAAAGCGCTCGCAACCCAGCATCTTCTCAGTGTTCCATACTTCAAATCAGTGACAGAGGACGAGATTGTGATCGAATGGCAGCAGTTGGCAAGCCATGGCAGACGCGTCGAAGGAGAGGACTATGCGAGTCCAATGTGCAAGATTGGGGAGATCAGCGACGGCAGAAGTTGGATGCAGCAGACGTTCGTGAAGATCAATGGAGGTTGGAGGATTCGAATTATTAGGCCGGAGGTTTTATATCATACTGGCGACTTTTTGAATGTTGGACGGCCAGATCATGGTGAGGATGTCAGACCAAGGTGAAGGGAGTATGTTTTGGGGTGTTAATTTAGAAGCTCTAACCCAAACGAAGTGCTCGCTTAACCCCTTTTAGCTCGCCGACGACTGCCCTCCTTTCTCCCACTTTCAAAGACTTCTTCTTCCCTGTAGGTAGTTTTGGGTAAGTACTTTTCGATTTGAGTTTTGTCTTCGATTCTATCTGTTCTCTGAAAGTTGATCCCCATTTGTGTCAATATGGACGCCCAACAGCTCCTCAAAATCATCGAAGCCGATGCAGAAGCTCACGTCGAGTTCCTCCAACGCTTCACGCAAGCACCATCTCCAAATCCACCAGGAGACACACGAGAGGCGGCAGATGTGCTTGTCAAGTACCTTCAAGCCAGTGACATTGAGCCCGAGCTCATTGCCCCTCGACCATCCATGCCGAATGTCGTCTCCGACTTCAACTGCGGCAGTAAAGATGGACCTCGTCTCATCATGAACGGCCATATCGATGTCTTCCCCGCTGGCGACCGTGCAGACTGGCCACGAGACCCATGGTCAGGAGAGGTCGTTGATGGCCGTCTTCATGGACGAGGAACTGTGGATATGAAAGCTGGCACAACAGCTTCTGTTATTGCCTACACGTACATCCACAAATACCGTGAGCATCTCACAGGCAGTGTGGCACTCTGTGCCGTTTCGGATGAAGAGACGGGAGGGAAATGGGGCACGAAGTACCTCCTCGAAGATCCAAGATGGAAGGGAGATTGTGTGATTGATGGCGAACCTGGCGGGTTGGGTACAATTCGGTTTGCGGAGAAAGGAACATTGAGATTGACGTTTACTGTCAAGACTGAGGGAGCACATGGATCGTACTTGCATCGTACCAAGAGTGCAACCCGAATTGCCGCTGCCCTGATTAACGAGCTTTCCGTCATCGAGAAGATTGTACCTAATCTCGACCCCGCACTGAAGGAGTACATGAAACGAAGCGATGTTCGAGATGCTATCGACGTCGCAATGGGTGCTGGAGCTGCAGATATTGTACTAGTCCCAACCTTGAACATTGGAACAATTCATGGAGGATTGAAGGTTAACATGATCCCCGGAGACTGCGTGTTTGAAGCCGACATCCGCATGCCCGTTGGGTTGAAAGCTGGACAGGTCATGGATGTCATCCACAAACTCTTGAAGAAGTTCCCTGAGGCTGCAGTGGATATTCAACAAGCAGCCAGCAACCCGGCGAACTCATGCGCCCACGATCATCCTATGGTGGAGATCTTGGCTCGGCAGGCGGAGAATTTCACTGGGAAGAAACCATTAGCGATTCCGTCGCTTGGTGCAACGGACTGCAAGCACTATCGCTACAATTCTATTCCAGCGTATATATACGGAGTGTCACCAGAAACTATGGCTGCGAGAGACGAGTCGGTCTCGGTCGAAGAGTTCCTTACGGTGGTCAAAACGCATGCTTTGGCAGCATGGGAATACCTTGGGGGTGCTAATGGAAAAACGGTTGCTCATTGTGGATAGTTCTATATACAATACACCTGAACTGGGTTGACTGAAATAATCTTCAAACGCGGGTAGAAAGGGAGACAAGGAAAGGAAACTTGAAATTAGGCTAACACCTCGCCCAGACCATGAAGATAGCCCAATTAGGAACACTGAATGTATCGTCATGCATGCCTTAAACGCCGATCTAAAATTCTACTGACTTCGAGAGCGTTCTGCCAGTGGTTTCAGTCTTCCAGCCTTACGGGGACTTTGACACAAGCTGGGCTAGGCTATGATGCTACATCGTTGTCGGTCTCGCGGTCGAGAGATGAAAGGTGCGAAAAAATGACGATATGCCGTATGCCGAGGCGCCATTGCACGAGGCCGAGAGAAGGGAAGTATAAATGAACGTTGCCGAGAGGATCCCTCCTTTAAAGAAAGGAGATGTAAAGTTAAAATCTGAGGCAGAAGTGCTATTTTGCCAAGGTTGGACGCAGGTGTCGTTGTCATTTTTGTGGTCTTGGTACCAGGTTCGTCGATAGAGCATCTTATCTGGCCCCTCCAAAGTTTCTTCCTCGACGGTGCGATGAATCCCTTCCGGGCCGGATTCTGAAGTATTTGAGGAGACAGACGCCAATTGACTAGAAAATTTCATCAACGGCTCGCGCCATAGCTTATACGGAGGAACTCCACGGGCATTGTCCCGTCCATATATAGCTCGCTTGTGCGGTGCTAGTTCGACGATTGAGATGTGTCCGTTACTAATAGGATTGAGTGTGAACATGGAAGCCGATTTTGAAGCTTGTGGATTCGGACGAATATCAGTCGCATTGGTATCCTGCTGCTGATTTGGAGTGATATTGGCACCGAGGCCGAAGTGTTCGATAAGGTGGCAGACTTCCCAACATGGTCATCATCACGAGAAGGGTGAAGAGTTTTGCCGTCCGACGAGGAATTCTCGGCGTGAATTGGATTGGAGCCATTTGTGTAGATGTTGATTGTGCCTAGATTGAAGGCATCATTGTAGCCAACTGGATCATGGTCGCGGGAGGAAATCCAGTAATTTTGGCAAGCTCGCCGATGATATCGTCAAATTGGTCTGTCAGATCAGTGTCGGGCAGATCGCTAGTAAGAGATTGAAGACGTGTAGTTGAGGCCCATAGCAGCTTGTCTGTGACATTCGTGATAATGTTCGAGGTATGGTTCGTGGCCGAATTTAAGACGGCGGCGTGGAATGCAGAAGCCGTGGCGTTGAAGGTGCGCGTCGATAAGGCATTGTGACTTCTCATACCTGGAAGAGTAGGCGAAGAATCCTCCAGTGGAACTGCATGGACTCCACCGAGAGAGACAAGCAAAAGCGCAAAGCGCGATCCAAAATGAAGAATTTCCGCCGCGAGAGGTCTGGCATCGCATCCTTGGTCTGCGAAGAAGAGAACAAAAGAAAATAAGTGGTATGTGCCGCCTCAACGCTATCGTGATAGATGAATGGAGGGACGATGATATGGCTTAAGCTCGGAGACCGTTGGCGTGCTGTGGAAATAGACAACTCCGAATGAAATTGGAAAGATTCTGAGATCGAGTTTTGTGGGAGGAAGAACGAGGGGCACGGCAGAGAGAGATATGTGGATGGAAGGCCGCCTGGTAGATATCCATGAAGACAACAAAGATGAACTAGCCATAGTAGAAGGTCCATCTCGATTCGAAGCGCGCCCTTACGAGCTAATCGAGCGCTGAATCGAGAACGCGGTTGGCGAGCAAAGTCACCCCGTTTGCCAAATCAGGAATGGAAAGACCCAGTTATCCTGCCCAGCAGGATCATTGACACCACCAACAAAACCGAAACGGAAGTCTCATACGGTACCGAATGCCCAAATAGTGCTCGACTCGTCAGTGTTGATGTCCCGAATTGAATGCAAGGGCAGACTTGCCTTCCACTAAACTCAAAGTTGTCCGTTGGTGCGTAACGGGAAGATCGAATGCCCTTAGACTTAGGATTAATTTTCCCTTTCGCTGGTTCCGTTTTAGTCTGCGGACGTGAGCTGTTATGGCAAGCGGTGCTGACGTAAGCATGCGCTAAGGGGGTATAGATAGCTTGTAGCTGCTGCGCTTCTGAATAAACACCCTTCTCCTCCTTATCATTCTCGTGACCCGCTTTTCTAGTGACTTATGCAAAAAGCAGAAAACACTTTGCAAATCCTCGATACCCCTCGGAAATGTCCTTTTACTTCCCTTCGACCTCTCGAGAACGTTATATCGCTGAATCTCGATAAAATATATTACTATTATACTTTTTACTTATAATTACTCTCGACGAATATATTTCACTATATTATTATACCCTTCGATTTATTTAGATTACTTCGACGACGTTTTTAATACTAAATATTTACTATTTATAGTTTTATAAACTTAATATAATTATATAATTCTTAAAATTTAAATATAATATTCTTTCGAATAAAAATAAAAATTATAAATTAATTTATTATTATATTAATATTATAACGAGAATATTATATAAAAAGTCTAATAAAGAATTTATTAATATATTTAAATACAAGTAATAATTAAAATAAAAATAAAAATATATTATTTATATGAATTATTAGAAATATTTTATTTTAATAAAATAATATTTATTAATTAAATAAATTAATTTCTTTATTTTCTTATTAGAATTTCTACGAAACGTTAATTTATTAAATTTATAATTATTATAAAAAGAATTATAAATTTTTATAAATAAAATAATTAAACGAAAAAAAGTTAATATAATAAATAATAAGAATATAAAGGAAATCAAAAGTATATTATTAAATTATAAAATTAATATATATAATAAATTAATTTTAATATCGCGATAATTTGCTCGCTTTAATTATAATTTTAAAAAAATTAAATTTAGAAATATTTTTAAAAGTAATTAATATACTTATAAAAAAAAATTTAATAAATTATTTTAATTTTATATTTTGAATTTAAAAATTTATTAAAAAG
>FJOG01000055.1:123964-191816 GCA_900073065.1 Phialocephala subalpina | reverse complement strand
GTGGGCTTGAGAAAGTCTTTTTAATCGTTATTATAAATATTATATCGAATATAAAAATTAAAACTATTGCTTTTAAGCCGTTATTTACTAAGCGCAAAAGCGAATTCTTAGAGAATCATATTAAAAAGCTATAAGATAAGTATAAGATTTGTAGAAGTATTATTAGAAATAATAGGAAATAATAATTGCTTTATTAATATACGGAAACGGATTTTATCCCTGATAACGCACTTTTAATTATTTCTAGTATAGTAAAACTATTAATACTAACTTCCCTTCTTCTCGTATCCCTTTAATAAAAAGCGTTTTCAATTGGTGATATAAAGCGAATTGGATAATTATTGAAATATTAATTCTTTGTATAAAAACTATATTAAACGGGAGAATGGAGTAAATGAAAAGAAAGAGAGTTCTACTTATTAGGCTTAGTAATGTCTTTAATCAAAAAAAAAACTGCGGGGTTAACTATATAAATTAATTAATTTACTTTATTATATTATATAAATTTCTTTAAAACTCTATAGTAAACAAATATTCCCAAGTTTTCGCCTTGCCTATATATTTACTTCCTTTTCCAAATAGCTAATCACTTTGAAAGCGTGCCTATTTTTAATTAGCGTCTTGAGATTAATATAATTCTACGGGTCGAGTTTTTTTCTTTGGCTTTTTAAATATTTTCCCGTTAATCCTTTAAGATAATAAAATATTAGGGGTAATTTCTCGCGAATTAATACGGTTTGATTAATTGTTAGTTTCTTCCAATAAAGATGCAATATCATAATTTGATTGGTCGGAGAGATGGTGGCTTTTTAAGCCTTATAAAAGTCCGGATTCCCTTGGCTCGGATTATTCCGAGACCTTAAAATCCGGATCGAGCGGCAAGTTATTAATAATTGAACAAATTCTTTTTAAGTAAGTCGATATCCATTTATCGTAAACGTTCTTAATGAATTTGTAGGCCGTTTATTTCTCTTTATTATCTAACGCCGTAAAGTTGAATTCATAGATCAAGTGGTAATAAAAGGTAATTTTATTCCCGTCGATTATAAAATAATAACCGTAGATTCTTACCGTCTAGTGATTATGCGAGACTAAGAAAGCGAGTATCTCCCGGTAAAACTCCTTTTCGCGTTTTACAAGCCTAAAGAGTTCGATAATACTCTTTACGGTTATCGTTATATTATAAGCATTTTGTCGATCCGTAATATTAAGCGCTATAACGCCGCACTTGACCTCGCATATAAGAAACGGGAAGTATATATAGTATATACTCATAAAAAGAGATATTTCTAAGAAACTACTAATAAACGGCTGGATTTTTTTAAATTGATCTTCGGTGAATACAATTCGCTTGAATCTAATAATATAATCAAATTGCGAACGAAGTTTAATTAGAGCGATAGAATTGTTTTAGTCTTCGTTAATACTTTCGATCAAAGTTTTTAAATATTTGGCGCCACGTATAATTAGAAACTAAGCGGAAGGAACGATTAATCGAGCAATATCTTAAATAATTTTAGCCTCGTTTTTATCTTATATTATTTCGCACGTCTCGTTAAAGAAATTATCTTAAAATAATGAATCTTTTGGAATTATTTATTGAGCTTTAAAAAGGGTTCGGCAAATAGTTTTATTTATATCCGTAATACTTAAATTCGATTTGCGTATAAAATTACTTTTAATCTCGAGTAAGATTTTATATTATAAGCTTTAATACGGAGTATTTTTGGCTTTTTTCGGCTTTTAATCGCTGGGTGTAATAGAGTTGAGCGCGGTAAAGCCAGTTTCTAATTATTTGCCGCGAAGAAATAAAAAAGATTTTTTCCTCGCAAATAAATAATTTATATTACTCTTCGATTCGAAGTATTTTTTAAGCCAATAAAACTCCCTCCGTTAGTATTTAAATAGGTTGATTTTTTCCTCGCTATTATCGATGGTTACGTTTTCGCCGATTGTGTTTTCGATAGTAGATTATGGAAGGGACTTTCGCCGTCGCTTTTAAGAGGAAGTAATATTAAAGGAGAAAGTGGGTTCGTTTTCTTATAATCGCTTTCGTTTTCGATTTTTAATTTATAGAAACTTGACTTAAGTTAGCTTTATAGTATAGTAGGAAAAGAGTGGTATACTTCTTTGCTAGGAGTTTTGTTAGTTAGGGAAAAAAGCGGGTACTTTGGTTCGCTATCTTTAGATATAATGCGATCTTGGCGCCATAAGCGTAGGCTTTTACGAGGAGAAAGTTGTAAGCGTTCTTTTTTGATACTTTATGGCCGCGCTTCTATTAACGATTAATTAAAATACACGACTAATGTAAATAGCTTATTTACGTTCGCTTTTTGGTACCAAGTATTGCCGCTCAACTTTTTGGATGTTTCGTTTTGCTTGGCGTGGGATTATATTGATTAAAAAGAGGAAGGATAATAAGTGGGTTTATATTGCCGTTAAAGTTGACGGATAAAGGGGAAAAAGAATTAAAGGGAGCGCGCTAAACGTGGGGTAATCGGTGATGAAATGCGCTAAAGTTTGGGATAGAATATAGCGGTGGCAACGATTCCTATTTTTATTATTTAGCGATAATAGTATTACTTTTTATTTGGATTTATTTACATTTGAGACTAATTTATCCAAAGTAAATATAGAAAGAGGAAATCGAGTTACTTTGATCGGCTTTAGTATTAAATTAAAAAGTTTGCGGATTGTAACGTAAATTGCGCGAGTGATATTAATTGGTGCTAACTCAATAAAGATTAACTCGTTTGCGGTTTGATGCGTAAAGTAAAATTTGGCAACTTTATTTATCGAGGGAATGCGTTAATTTAGTATCGAACGCGAGTTACCCCTCGATTTGCGGCCACTTTTTGGACGAACTTTTTGGCTACTTAATATTGTATGCATGTGTATATAGCCAAATTAGGTTTGCGTTTTACGATGTATTATATGCGATTTGGGGGGGGAGGGCTGTTTGGTGAGTTATATATTACTTAGTACGATTTGTGATAATAGTATTAAGAATTTTAAATTCAAAGAAAAATGAGTGGAAATTATTATAGGGGGAGTAGAAGGATATATAAAAAGGATGGCAAGGTTTGAGGGCGCCGAAGGGATTAATAATAAGTTGTTAGTACTTTTGAATGATTAAGAATCCGGCATATACAGTAAGGGTTTACTTAAACCTTAGAGAATTAGGTTTTTACTATATAGAGCTATTTGAGATGAAAAATATACAATATAAGGCTAATTGAATTTTATTTGTTTGCGCACCAAATGAATAACTCTTCCCCCTATTATACGCAGGCCGATATCTCCTTAGAGCAAATCAAATAGTATTAAACTACACTTTGTAAAGTCCTTTTTCGTTTTCCACGTAAATTACCTTTTTTTACTATCGAGCGAAATCGGTTTCTATTGGCTTAATACGACTAATACTGGGAAGTATAAGCCCAAAGTTTGTTACAAGTACTTTCTTAGGCTTTCCGAGGTATTTACTATTACGAAAGAAATAAAAAAAAAAGCGATAAATTTAATAATTTTAGAATCTCTAATTTAATTTTTTTCTTTACTTGAAAAATAGTCAATTAAATACTCCCGATAAATAATAAATAGCCAGTATTTAAAACTTATATTTATTTACTTTATAAGTAATATTTAACTCTTTTGATATTTAATCCCTTGATATTTAGCTTTTCGCGCCGTATATAAGGTATTCGCTTCTTTTGATATTATCGCCATAATAAGTTTCATAGGAAGAAAATATATTTTTGTTTTAATAAAGTGGAGGATATCGGTAATATAATGCGCGATTTTAATAATTTTTAAGATATACGGACAAAAGTATTATTACGTAGAAAAAAAGATGTTAATCGAAGTAAGAGTTTAATTCTTAGCGGACGAAGGGTTTAAATAAGTTCAAATTTTACCGCATTTACTACGAGAGTAGCCACGAGAGTACTTTTGGCTAATTATTTTTATAGAGTTGAATAAATATTAATTGATTGGACGGATAATTGAAAATCGGAGAACTTTATTTCTTTCGCTTTTTCGTTTTCGATTATAATTAATCGCTTTTAGTATATCGAATGATATACGGTTATAATGCTCCTATTTTACTTTTTTTTTAACGAGCGATACATTTTGTGCTTACTTTAATAAATATCGAGTTAGTATTCAATTACTTGCAAGTATAAAATTGATTTTCTTTAGACTTTCGAAAAGTATTTATTCGTTTAATTGGAAATATATCGGTTTTACTCGAAAGTAAATAGCGACGATTTAAATAGCGATAATAACGATTTAAATATATACGAAAATATTGAGAGGCTTGGAATAAAGTATAATTATCTTTTTAAAAATTGCGATAAAAACGAATTATTTAAAATGCGATAGAATCTTCGGAGGCATTTTGAGTAACGTAAGCCTTTATTTTTCCTTTTTAAGCGGGATTATTAATTTTAATACAAATATTAAGTACGAAAAAGTATACGTGTATTATTAATACGTTTTAAGACGAGCTAGGGATTATATAAAATATGCCGAACGGTATTAAAACGTGGGTAAGATTAAAACTACTTATATAAACTAAATATGTAATAAGTTGCGTAAGCGGGCTACCAACGAACTAAATCTCGTAAAACGTTTTTTTTACGTTGAGAGGGGTAATAAAAGAGCGCGCGAAGTTGGAGATATAGGGTTAAGGACTTTAAGAGTTCGAAGGATTAAATTGCACGGGGTTAATATTACGAACGAGCTCGATTTTCAGTTTGCCAATAGTATTAACTCTTTTAAAATGTTTTCTTTGAGTTCATATCAAATAAAATATATATACAATCGTCTTTTTCCCGTAGTTAGCGATAGTATTTATATTTTCTTCGAATATTGCCGAATATATAACTAAAGTTGGCTTTCCGAATATTTTAATAAAGGCGTTTTATCTCGGGTTTATCGAAGGATTAGCTTTAGCTTTAGACGATATCGATTTCGATACTCTTATATTTGGTATTATAAATTGGTTTGGATTATAGACGGGATAGATATAAATAGAGAATATAATTGGGAATATAAAGAATAGAATACTTTAAATAATAATTAATAACTATATATTTATACTTGTAATAATATCTCTAAATATAAAGTTTATTCGGATTTTTTAAAATTTTCTGTTTTTTAAATTACGCTTTATATTTCCTACTTTTTGTATTAATTCTAATGAGCTCGAAAGAACTATTTTCGATTAGGGTTTTTCTCTTCGCTTGATTATATCGGCTATCGCAAATTCAAATGTGATTATATATTTTTCCTTGAGTTCGAAATTAATTCGAGTATCGAAAATTGTTTTGCGAAATATATTAATATATATAATTACACTATAAAGTAACAATTTACAAATTATCGTTAAAAAATGTTTTCTCCTCGTATTAATAACCCACTTTATTTAATGCAAATTGAGAAATTTCGTTTAAAAACTTTTTTCCTTTTATAATAAGTAAGAACTAATCGTGCGAGTCGCCGCAATAATTAACTCGCGATCCTTTGGCTAGTAAATAAATTGCTAAAACCCGCCGTTTAATCTTTGGATTACCCCTTTTAAAGTATACGATATAACTCGAGTATATTATATATTTTAGGTCGTATACGAAAATGCAAATCTCGTTACTGAAAAAGGATTCTACGATAAATAGAATATACTAAAAAGCATTAGATAAATACTATAAATATTTCGTTATATTTATTATATTAAAGACGTATTACTAGTAAAATTCCAGGCTATTTTCCGAGGAAAAGAAAGACTCGAAGCCCTTCTTTTCTATTTCCTGGATATTATCCCCAATCGTTGGGTTTTTGCGGTCTAAAAAGCCATGTTTAAAGAGAGTCTTTTTCGCGGCCTTTATAGAGGAGATGGCGGATTCTATAAGGGGTTTAATAGTTTATTTTTGTATTAAAAGGTAATGGCGCTTAAAAGGTATTAGGATTTAATTGCATTCTTTAGTATATTATTATTTTCTTATTTTAGTATATTAAGTAGTAATAATACAAAGTTAAGGTGGTATTGGTAGTATATTAGTGGTAGGGTAATTTGCTTAGTTAGATTAGAACTTTCGGATCCTAAGAGTAATTATTCTTTTGCGCGCTATTTTATTGAGCTCTTTTTATTATTTGACTTCTTTATTTGTTTGCGGATCCTTTTTCGCGGTATAAATTTGATGGCCCGAATAATTATCGCGGTTATTAAGATTGCTCTACGTAATAACCCGCTTATTGAATTCGGTGAACTGTTTTTGAGGGATCTCGACTTGTGATTATAATTCCTAATCCTTCCTTTGATAGGGATTACAACTTGTGATCTTTCCTTTGATAGGGATTATAACTTGTGATATCCTCTATACTTTTAAGTACGCTAGGGCTAAGATAACCCAAGTTAGTAGGGCGTATACATGTATAATAATAGTGTTTACCTTTGTAGCCATATTTGGAAACGGTCTAATAAATCGAAGCTCTTAAATCGGTATAGTAAATTGGTAATCCCTTTACAAGTATAAAGCTAGAGAATAGTTTGTTAAGATGGAAAAACTTTATTATAAAACATATAATAATATAAATTTTTTAAGCGTACTTTAAAATACAAATACAAATTCTTTAGAAAGTATATACGCTTATTATATCTGTATTATTATTATAGTATTATACTATTAATTCTATTATTAGGATGGTTTCCGTTGAAATTAAGGAACCAATAAATTATTATGATTTTAAGATAAGTTATTATATCGATGGATTTAGATATATATATAAGGAACGTGATTATGGATTAATAATTTACAAATATTCGTTTAATTACGTATTTTCCTTAGTTTAGTAATAGTAGAATAGGTAAGTATAATGGTTTATTTGCCTTTTAAAAAGTGTTGATAAGAATTAGATTTATCTCGAACTATAAATTTAAGTAGTAGGATAAAGATAAAAAGGGTGAAATCGGATACAATTAAGATATTTAATCGTTGAAATTGGTTTAATTATATTATTCCAGTAGTTTAAATAGGAAAATTTTAATGGCTTTTTGGTATTTTTCATTTGAAATAATAAATTTCGTTGGATAATTTACATTTTATAAACTTGAAATAGAAAATCTTGAATTTTTGATAATTTATATTTATTATTCTCGGGCTTTGTAAACTTGAAATCTTGACTCGTTTATCTTTTTGTTTTAGCTTTGAAACTTAATTTTTCTCTTTTTTGTTGATAAGAATCGAAGTCCCTAATAATCGGAGTGTTTTTATCCATTAGAATATTGGTCGGGTTAAAATCGCAATAAATGAGATTTAAATTATAAAGGTATTGAATACTTTTTTGAATACTTTGTAAATAGAGGTTTATATCGAAAGGGCGAGAGTCTTTAATTACTTTTTCTAACAAATTTATGCCGTACTTGATAAAATAAAGGCCCGTTATTTTATTGTTTTCGATTATATACTTAAGATATCGAGTAATATTAGGGTGGGGAAATGCTTTTAAAATCTCGTAGACTTTAGCCTCATTTAATAAGAGACTACTCAATTCGGTGGAGGCCTTGGTATCGCCGTAATATAATAGATTAAATTGCTTTATATAATAGTTTTGAGGTAATAATTTAGGCGCTCGTGTAAATTGTCTTGGGAATGGCGGCTAGATTTGCGAAGTTGGAATCGGGATAAAGTCGAGTTTAAGTAGATCGACTTGGGAATTAGCGGAGTAACGACGATTCGTAATCGCATAGTAATATCGATTGCCTTTTCTAAGTATTATTTTAGTGTGGGAAAATATAAGATTTCTATTCTTTTTTACGAATGCCTCGTTTTGTTTGTAAACTTCTATATTTTACTCCCGTTAGGAAATAATAGTCAAAATGATTAAGCGTATTTACTAACGATTTCTAGTGATTATGGGAAGACAAATGAAGTTGGGCACGGGAAGGTTTTAAAACGCTGATATTTATAAAGAATTTGAAGCGTAATCGTTTCGATTACTTTACGATAATCCTTTAGGTTTTTAGCTTTATAGACTAAACTAAACACTAGTTAGTTCTAAGTAGCCGTGTCGGCTAACGCCAATTACTAATAACGTCTCAAATTGAAGGTTATAGATTATATTTTACTTTTTTAGTAATATTATGATGGGGTATATTATGATAGCGAGAGGAGGGAAAGAAGGCGCTATTTGAGAGCGTGAAAGGGAAAGACGTAATACGAAAGGCCCAAGAAAGTATGAAAGCCATATAAGTCCGCTAAAGCACGAATTAGTTATTTTTTCAGGCGGCGCCCTTTGTTCTCGGCTACTACAACTTGTGATCCCTCTATTGATAGGGACCACAACTTGTGATATTTCTCCGCATCTTTGTAGCTATTACAACTTGTGATCCCTCCATCGATAGGGGCCACAACTTGTGATATTCTCTATATTCCTATAAGGATCACAACTTGTGATATTCTCTATATTCTTATAAGGATTACAACTTGTAATATTCTCCACATCTCTGCAAGGACTATAACTTGTGATCCCTCTATAATAAAATCACAACTTGTAATTATAATCTAATAGAATCACATTTACCGATTGGCTTAGGCTCAATTTATCGTAACTTTATACTAAGCGAAATATTCATAAAACGAGAATATTATATAGTATATTACTATAAAACGCGTTATTTTACGCTTTATTCAAATAATGAAAGTATAAATAGAGTTTATTATCCTTTAAATATGCACCTTTTGAAAAGGTATTATATTGAGACGTTTTATATAAAATAATTAGATATATTAATATTATTATATAGCGAATCGATACCTTACGAATATTTCTTTTAATATCGTCTTGTAAATATATATTTCTCCGCATTATCTAATTAAGGGCATTATTCGGAGAGAAGTTAATTATTTGGAATTAGGTTCTTATTTATAGGCTATAAAAGATATTAATGAAACTTTTGTAATATTTTATTTTAATGTATTATTATTTCTTACGCGTTATCTATATAATGAATTGAAGCTATTATAATTATTTAGGGGCGTATATTATATTTTAATCGTAGGCCGCTAATCGCTTCGGGGATAAGGATTTGCATACGAACTTCGATACTTTATAGTATTGACTTAACTAATTGGAAGCTCTAATAATGGAGATGGTACTACACGGAAACGTTCTATTTTTGGGAATCGTAAAATCGATACGCTACGAACTTTTCCTTTAATAATGTCTTACTTCCTTTATATTATTATATAGAGAATCGGCGAAGTTATTTTGATTATTTAGACTCTAACGCATTATATTGCGGCCGTGGACTATAAGTGTATTCAAGGGAAGTCCGGCTTCCCTTATTATAACACGGAGTAACAAACGGATATATAAGAATATAATTCCTTTGATATTTTTATTACTCTTTTTTTAGTATTTATTTTTCCAATTATTTTTCTAAACTTTTTTACCCGGTATATATTTTGTTTATCCCGTATATAAAGCAATTAATTATTTGTTTGAAAACATTTTACTATTATTTTATAAAACGATAAAATGGTAGGATATATTGAGAATATTTCCCTATTAATTTAAATATTTTCGGACGTTTAAGCCTCGATCTTGGACTTCTTATTCTTAGGCTTCATTTGTATGTTTGCCGCTCTCCAAGGGTATTTCACCATTGATTTAAACGTTTATATTCCTCTGTTGTATTTCTTTAAATTAATAATATTTAGTTGCGGATATATTTGCTAGTATTTATAGGGATTACTTAAGATTTATTATAATGAGAACCCTTTTTATTTAAATAAAACCCCATCTAATAATTAGTAGTTTTAATTGTTTATTTTCGATATTGCGAGGATATATATAATATATTCATATTGTGGATATTTTTTTAGAGCTTCGCCAAAAACGCTCGCTTTTCTCTCGTTATTACCGATTTAACCTCTTTATTAAATCGCTCGAGAAATGATCCTTTAAATAGCGGAGATACGAATAAAAAGACTTTATATTATACGCTTTAAAATGGACGCTTTTTTATGCGGTATAAAGGCCGTGTACTTGTATTCCGGCGTTAATATTAAGTTGGAGATTTTAATAATCGAGAAGAGGTTTTTATTTCTTATTTTAATAGATCTCCACAAATTCTTAAAGAATTACTCTTTAAGTATCGCATTGAGTATACAAAGTTTGTTTAAGGTAAAACTTATTTCTATAAGTACTAAAATGGCAAGTAGATTAAGTTTATAATATTTAAAGTAAAATGTATTTCGATTGTTATTTTTGATAAGGATAGAAAAAGAGAATTATTATAAGATATCACGGAGTTCCTTTATTTAATATCTTTATAATGGTATTCCGATCGTAATATTCCTTACCGACGAAGTTATTTATTATATAGACTTCTTGGAATTGGAAAATCGAGTTTGAATTCGTTTATCGCTAATTATTTTAATTTGAATATTTATATTTTTAACCTTTCTATTATTAACGAAACTAACTTGAAAAGTTTATTCGATAAGCTTTTAAATCGCTATATTATTCTTTTAGAAAATATCGACGCCATTAATTCGAATCGAGATATTGAAATCGAAGACTCGCATTAAATTACGATTAGTTCTCTTTTTCGAATAAGTAAATCTATCGGTAGAAAAGTATTTTTATCTTATCTTTTAAACGTTATCAATAGTATAAAATCATAAGAAAATCGGATCCTAATTATAACTATTAATTATATTATATACTTCGATGAAATATTTATACGATTTAGTTATATAAATAAGAAGGTCGAATTCGGGCTTACTAATAATAAAATGATAATTGACTTTTTTTGTCTCGTTTTTAAGCTTATAAAAGGCGACGTTACTTTTATAGAGGACGCTTAAATTGTAGTAAGTTAAAGGGAAGAGGTTGAAAGAATTAAGAGGTTAATAAAAGGGTTTGCTATTAAAGTGCTGGAATTGAAATTCAATTTAATTAAAATTTTCTCGTTTTTTTTAGAGTATAGGAAATCACTGGAGAAAGCTATTTATAATATCGAATAATTTATATCGAAGTTTATTAGAGTAAAATCGAAGTTATTAAAGATATTAGAAAATATTAAGTTTGAAAATATTTAGTCTAAAATAGCCCGAGATTTTAAATTAATACCCTTCTAACGAAGCGTAAATCGAACTTTACTAATAATAAATTTAGGTGGGATGAGGAATTTTTAGCGACGGAAGTTTTAACGGAGATAATTTAATAGTTTGCTTTATCGACTAATTCGAATCTCTTAGTATTTAAGTACTTTATTATATTAAGCGATATTTAAAACTTAGTTTAAACCGTCAAAGATATATAGATAACTTTTGCGTATACTGCGAAATGCATATGCTCTTATATTCTTCTTAAGGATGCTTTAAATGGGACTTCAACTTTCTACTCGTTAACTTTTCCGATAAATCAATTATAGCTACAAATTGTAATTACTAAGTATGTCCAATAGTTCTTTGATATTCTTAGGTCTTTTAATACTAAGTAGGAGCCGCTACTTCCGCCCGCCGCTATAAACAAAGGTAAATCCGAGGAATCGCCAGTTCGAGCTTCGAAGTTTGAGTTTAAGACCATTAATAAAATGTTCGTCTTCCGTGGTATATAAGTCTAAGTTTAATGGAATTAATACTATTTATATAATTGGGATATAAAGGTATATAAATACAAAATTATAGAATTAACCATGCTATTTAACGAAGAAAATAAGTTAGATCGATATATTTTTATAATTCGTACGCGGATTGGTAAGTATTTTAACCTTGGTCTTAATTTCTATTTTAATAGTAAAGTAAATAGGACGATTGAGAAATAGATATATTACGTTGATATTAAATTTGAGGGCTTGCGAGACGTCCTTAAATCGGTTTTATAAAACGTTAAAAGCATTTGCTTACGAGAGACGAAACTTTTAATATAATTACCTTTGATTTTCTAATAGGAAATAGGAGTTAATTTAATTACTAATTACGTTTAAGTCGAATAAAACTTGCTTTTTTATTACCTTTTTAATTTCGAGGCGTATCGAAGTAATATTATCTTTAATAATTCGACGTTTTAATATTTTAGTTTATTAGTCGATTTTATTAAGAAAACTTATGAATTTACTATCGAACGTTTTTTTGCGCTTTTTAAGAAGTATGAAATTACATATGACTTTCTATGGGCCTTTTTCAAATCGAACGCGGTCTTTTATATTACTTGTATCGATGTAAGTAAGTTAAGATACATCAAATATAATTTTAGCGAAAAAAGAAAATAAATCGATGGAATAGAGTATTTTCATATAAATTGTCATTATTTAGATTTCGATAGGAAAGTTTTTGGCGAAGTATCGATTGCATTTGGGATTGAGAAATTCCATGGGATAAAGAGGATTAACTCTTTTGGAGTTTTCTTTTTTTTATACTATTAAAAAGAAAAAGAGACGAGAGTTTATTTGGAAAAATGCGATCGAAAGTTCTTCTCCTTTATAAGCGTATATTATTATTACTACTAAAGAATCGCTTTTTATATGAAGAAAAACTATCCGGTTAAACTACTTATTAATAGTCGGATTATAATCGACGCGATTTATTTCCGAGAGGCTAATTCGAATTACGCTAAAGTAAATATCGATGAACTTAATAAAGAGAGTTTATCGCTTTTTAATTGGATTATTTTAGACTCGGATGATTTTGAAAAGTCACCCGATGTAATTAAGAAGATTGGTATAAAGCCGTCAAACGTGAAGGGGGATAACCTTTTAATTTGCAGTTTAATACTACTAGGGTTTAGCCTCGGTAATAAACTATAGGGTGAGCGCCTTATTTTCTTTACTCGATAATCCGAATTTTAATGTAATTAATATGTTTAATATAATTAAATTTGCGATTAATAATATTAGGGATATCGAATGGTAACTCGAGGCTCTTTTCTACCTTTAAATACCCCAAAAGAAAAAGAAAGCTATTTATACTCTTTTCGAAGCCCATATAAAACGAGCGTCAAGTAATTCCCTGTTTTTTAACGATTTTATCATAGGGAAAGGATTGGAGTTTAACGTGTTCTTATAGTATAATAATCGATTTCCGTTAGAGTTTAATAATATTAATATATATATTAGTAGGCCATTAAATGCAGGCAAAACTTTGACCGTTGAAATTCTATCCGAATATTTCCAAATATTACTTTATATTGTATATCTTTATATATTGATAATCTCGTGTTTTTATTAACTTTATAGGTCTCCACTGGCGAACTAAATAAAACCGCTAAAGAACTCGAAAGCCGATTCTCTTTGATCTTTGAGCGAACTTCGAAATAGAATGTACTCCTTTTCTTAGACGAAACGGATATTTTCCTCGAGTAACGCTTAATCGGTAATATTAATCGAAATGCTCTCGTTTGTGTTTTCTTACGGACTTTAGAGTATTACTAGGGGATTATGTTTTTTACAATTAATCGCGTAAAATAAATCGATAATACTATTGCAAGTAAGATATATTTTAAGATCAAATATAATATTTTAAACTTAAACCAAAGAAGAGGCGTATGGGAGTACTTCCTGAAAAAGGCTACGACACTTCAAGGCCTATTAGTATATAGTAAAAGTAGCTTTGAATCTTTAGTGCAAAAGCCGTTAAATAGTCGCCAAATAAACTTAATTTATTATTTACCCTCAAAAATAGAATGCTTACTTTCATACTACTTTCAAATTAAAAATCTCACTTTTATAGCTTATGCTTTAACTCTCTAAAAGGGAACTCAAGTAACTTTATTTCATTTGGAATTCGCAATTGAAATAGGCGAGGACTTCGAACGTGATATTAACGGTGCAAAATCGATAGAAATTATACGTAATTATTTCTAATAGGATAAAAAGATTTAAAGGGGTTTAATTTGAGCCGTTCTCCAATAGAAATAGTGTTTATAGTCTAACGAAAGTCTATTAAACTATAAATATGGATTATGCCTCGTTTCTTTAGGTTCTATTTAGTGATATTCTCGGCTACGGAAGAACGCACGTCGATGAGGAGGTAGGTATTATACTATTTCCAATTCATATTCTGCTTTTAGAAGACTGCAGCTCGCGTGGGTGCCATCTTGACCCGTATATGGCTTCTTGTGCGTGTTGGCTCTCTCGTTCCATTATATATATGAGCCTTCCTCTCCTTGAATAACACTTTTCGAACGAGAGCCCAACCTTTGCTCTGATTCTAGCTGGCCTCTTGATTATGTGGTCTACCGGTTTCGGAGGTGATTGTCCAGGTTTAATAGGGTATTGGTATTTGTGGGTAGTGGTAGCTCTAAATCATGCTTGGTCGAGGAGTTGAGATGATGAACGTCACTAAGTTCAATGTGAAGTGCGCTGGAGAAATTCTATCGTGACGACTTACAGGACTCGAAATCACAATACCCATGACATTGTTCCCATTGTTTGTGACATAATCACCTCATCCCAATATCCTCGCTAAACCCCTTTTCGATTGACCAGCGACTTCGAAGCTCAAAAATTTCCGATGCTCTTTATACCTTCTTCTGCTGACGGCGGATCTGTAGAGATCGCTGCTACTCTAATTCTAAACAAGTGTAATGACTTTCTGAGCTTCCCTATCCCCAGGGCTCCACTTCTCGCCTGCCTTGACTGTTTTGATGAAGATACCTACACGCTGGTAATGACGCGGAGTTCCCGGGACTCGCTTAAGCACAAGGTAATAATACATCCTATGGCTGATGATAAGATCATCGAGCTCTATTCCCGATTGTCTGAGTTTCCTCATATCGTTGGTACCATTGACCTCGAACGGAACGGTCTTCATACCAATCATGAAAACGGCGAAGCGATCATGATCGGCAAAATCATCGACATCAAGTGTTGCTTGTTCCAGACCCATCCAACAACGAGAGTCGAAACGAATCTGACATCTGCGCATTGTGTACTGATCTGACACATGGTGGATGTCAAGGTCCACGTTGATTAAAATCCCTTGCATAAGCAGTTGACTGCTAAGCGGTTGACCCCAGGGGTTATTGCCTACAGTGGAAATCGCTTTGATGAGTTTGGCGGGCCGTTCGAACTCATCTGGAAGGTCCTTATTTTGCCAATTGACTGGTCCCTTCACAGAGGCCCAAGACCAGCTTGGAGCACATGAGGGATACGGTCTAGTCAACCTGGTCTGCACTTCAACGTACCAGTATTTATCTGACAGGTGTATAGGTCGAGACCAGAACAGATCGACGAGAAGGTCAATCTCCCATAATCCGGCAAGGTATGGTGAGTTGTGTAAACTTTGATGTCGACGTGCGATACCGGACAATGCTGGGAGTACGTCTGTCTGCTTGGTCAAAAATCTTTGTGAGTAATTCTCCACAAGCTCACGCCACTCCTTGAAGCAAAGTTCGGGCTCCTTGTAAGAAAACCTAGTTTTGTGTCCAATCAGCGTTGATTTTATGGACGACAGATTCCAAACATGCCGGACTGGGCAATGGCACTGAAGTCCCTGGCGACATTCCCAGAACACATCATCCCCAGTGAAATACAAAATGCGTGGAGACAACATGAGCTCCTGCATAGTCCATCCACGTGTGCAAAGTGGCATCGATAATAGATGTTGCGGAAGATCTCCATGGAAACCTGGAGCTTCTTCTGGTTCCATGTGACGACCTACAAACAGTTGGACTTTAGGTGCCTCTCCAATCGAGCAGGTAAACTCTACGGTCTGCCTATCAGGTAGGCATTCCATTAAGCATCCATGGGAACTATCGCTTGCACCAGCAGCAGCTATCGTTACGTATGAATTGCTGAAAATATCTCCCATAAGGGATGATTGCGTCTCCCAGTCCGTTGTGGAATCCTGGATTATACAGAGCGAGTCAATCCAGAGGTATCGAAGTCCAATCAGTCTCGTGATCATAACTGCTTCCAGAAATGTTCTTGGGAGGTCGCTCAACTGTATACCCTCCATTCTCGTCGGTAATGTGGCGGTTGTGGTTGTAATAAATAGTGTCTTGCCCCAGCAGTGGCTCAGAGTAGTATATAGCCCACAATCACTGTGAGTCTCCAACAATGATATTGTCTGACCGCCAGTACCTACATCCAAGACCCTCAGCGGCAAAATGCTTGCATTTTGTTCATCACGTATTATTGAATCGGAGATCCATCTTTCGATTATCGATACATTTGCTTTCAATCGCAAGTCCAGAACAGCTTGACATCCAGATGGGATATATGGTAGTCCTTGAAGTTCAGCTATATAGCCAAGTTAGCTATTACAGCGCTCGGCAGAAAAATAAAGGTTCAATGTACAATACCTTCTTGAGCGTAGATAGAAAGTGACTCCCCACGACGATGCTGGTACGGCCCCTCGACCATAAGTTTGCAATGATGTCCTGGCCAGCAATCTATCTTAACGGACATTGGCGACTCTTCAGGCGGCATGTTCTGCTTGTAAAAAGCCAAAATTGCCTCAACTATGACATAACACAGGTTACATTTGCTACGACCAGATCGAAGTGCCGCGAACGCGACGCTCCTTCGTATCCATCCTAGACTTTCTATATCGTCGAGAGAAGGATGTTGGCCCTCAACAGATCCACATACTCGGCAGAACCAGCCACCGAAACCCTGCCTTGCTTGCCTGCAATGTAGTAAACGATCGTCTGTAGTAGATACAGCTATGCGATGTGCCAGTCCTTGTTGTAGCCGCACGAGCTGCCCGGCTGTGTCGCTGAGTATGGGCGCAAACTCAAATTGGTCATCGTTCGCCTCGGAGTCGGAGCGACTTGTTGAGTCGTCGCTTGTATATGCATCACGCTTGGTATTTTCATTCAATGACAAGAATGTCTTGGAGAATTCGTCTAAGACTTGCGTCGTCTCTTCTGAAGTCTTTGACAGCTGAATAGATGTAGCTGCTGATACAGCATGCAAGCGAGGCTGCTTTTGGCGAGACCATTTATCTCGAATCGACTTCATAGCTCTTCGAATAAGGGCAATTGAGTGGAAGTAAGTGATTCGTGAGGTGAGTATGATGTCAATGGAAGATGATGAAGTTGCGATGTGTAGCCTTCAGCCTCACCCAGAAAAAGTAAATGCTGTGGATCAGGTGACAACTCGGATACCCAATGAAATGTCCCCAAGACTCGGTAGTGGAAAGTTTTAATATAATCTAGTCGATAGAGATACAGAAGTTTCGAGATCGTGGTACATGAATTGAAAGACCTGGTGGCTCAGATTGCTTTTGGTACTTAGACATACTATCTAACGCCGCTGATAGATCGCATACGCAATAGCGATATTAGTCTTTTTGTCGGGCAATATAGGCAAATCAGCTCTTGTATATGTATCGGACTTCAGAGGTGTCTGATGCTTGCTCCGGAGCCAAGTAATGAGGGGTCAAGAATCAAGATACCCGTACATGCAGGTGGTAAATGAGGAACGTAGCTATTCAAGAAATAATCTTCAAGAATTTTTCAAATTAAAAAAGATGAATAGTGACGACGTGTATATAAAAGAGTCATGCCATAGTGGTTTAAGCAACAGAGACATCGCGGAGGCACGCATAAAATGTGGTGAATTTGCTGTATTTTGTTTTCACTATTGTGTTCCAATAAATATCATCGCCAGCAGCTTGAGTACTAGGGATCTAAATAAACTGTCGATCTGGCGTAACAAACAATGCTGATGATATGTTCGAAGACGACTAATGCGCACCCCATTATCCGTTTGGATGTCACTGCACTGCTTGCCGGAATATACTTTGGACAATAGGTAGAGACGCTCAGTGTAAGAGGGTCCTATGATCGGTTTGTATATCCGTGAGAAAGACCACGAGAACTACAAATTCATGGAGAATTCTTCGCATTTACTAAGTAGAAATTAGGCTACGATATCGCCATGGCATGAGTAATTTTTACCCGTACCATGATATTCAAATGGCTATGAGTTTTTCATGTCCTGTTCTTCCTCTCATCCCTTCCCAAGTTTGTCCTTCACCGTGATCATTGTTTTGTGTTGACGCCACTAGCCTCAACTTCCCTTGCCATACAGATGGGTATCATCTCTCGCAACTTGGTTATATCGTCGGCGTTTCTCATTGCATGAGCCTCCTCACCCAAAACGATAGCCTGGCATGTATGCGCAGCACACACGCTCCGATGTGAAAGTCCTCCCACACATGATCCCTTGACAAATACACCCCACTTCAATATGTAGTCGAGTTTTGCAAGTCCGTGAAAGCTTTTCAGCGCCTTCGTGATTGCATCAACTTCTTCGGATGCGTCGGTGGGCGAAATGCTAGTAGCGTAGATCTTGGAACCTTGAACATCGACGTAAACGGGGATCCATCCATGTTCTCTTTCCAAGTCGAGTCCGAAGCAAAAGCTAGCAATATGTCAGGAAGTAGAACTAGATGTCAAGCTATTGTACTTACTCCTCATCTTGCTTTCTCGAGATATCCACTGTATTCCGTGCAATATCAGTGGCTAAAATGTAATTACATTTCTTATTGCCACCTGCGGATATAACGATAGCATCAAACATTGCCATAGATAGCTTCTCGTCCAAGTTCATCGTGATAGCATCCATCTTCGTGAACGTGATTGCCCCGTGGGCATTGCTTATGGTGAGGGGTGACTTTTTATCAAACTTAGCGAATAGGTTTGACATTGCTGCCCCGAACCTTGACAAAGTCTCCTTCTCAACAATAATGCCTGAGAGGGACTGAGTTTGTACAACTCGTAGAACATTCACACACTTGATGATGTCTTCGGTTCTTCCTAATGCAACACCATACAGGTAGGGCTCTGTAAGAGCTAGCATGTCTTTCAAGAGGTGGACATATTCGGACCTGCTGAGAATGAGTTGAAGAAGGTGTGCCTCGTCAAGACCCAAGTAGGATAAACTTGTGCTCGACGCTTTTAATCTGAAGGATTCGTATGGTACAGCCAGTAGAATACCAGTGCCGACATCTGTCGTCAGATATCTCGTATATCCACCTTGATTCCTGGCACTTTGTAATTCTTTTCGCTGGATGGAATAAGCTCATTGCTCATGTATCAGTATGATGTCACTCACAGTAGGCTCCCCATTGGCTTGCAACATCTCATCTCCAAAGGCGATCACAAGCTTGGATGCAAGCCTCTGTGCTTTACAAATGGTTCTGCTGCTGAATGCTTCTTTATTTTCCTCTTGAATTTGACTCATAGCTTCCAAACTCTATCCGACAGCAAGGCATGTTGGCCATGTGCTACCATCTTCTTCGTTGTTGCTCTCTTGAGACCCTGCATCAATAAGATTCTTTCTTTCATTTCATCACACATTCCGGACTTTGGATCTGTGATCTGATTCAACTTTGACGATTCGAATGCTCTTGTCTCGTCCATGAAGGTCTGCATGGTGCGATGAAGTGATGCCAGTGTAAAATTTCCTTAGATCCAACTGCGACGAATGATGTTAAGTGTCTTTTCGCGATTTTCGGAAGATATCTTGGAGCCTTTGCGTACATTGGAATCGAGAAATGCAAGTAGAGATCCTGGCAGGTAAACTGGTTCTTTTTCCATCTCTCCAATGTCGATTGCGGGCTCTGCTACGTTCTTGGCACCTGAAACACCATGTTGCATGCCATCCACGTTTATGAGAATGTCGGGCTTGTTTGGGCTTCGGTGCACGACATCAGAGTCTCCTTGATTCGGAACGAACAAGCCATCATCATCATCATCATCATCATCGAAATTGGAAACTGACAGTAGAAAATCGTTGAGCTGTGATTGTGTTTGATTCTTGATCTCAGGTTTGCTCGAAAATTGTTGTTCCTCGGTTGATGAATGCCTGCAGGTCTGGGGATTGTAGTGCTCGAACCATCTTTACTTGCAATTCTGGCATTGATGTGCATGGGAGGTGGTCTAGTAGCGGTGCCTGAACTAGATGGATGTGTTGCGTTTTTGCTTGTGTGGGGACCCATTTGCTGGCCATGTTGTTTCTCTGGACCATCAGAGCCCTCAACAGATGATGTACTTTCAATCATACCCTTGTCTTCGGGCCCACGCAATGTATTCTGACTCGATATGATGCTTCGGATAGGACCTGAAGCCAAATAAATTGTCCGTGCTGGCTCGTTGGTAGAATGGGCGCGATGGATTGCTTCCGATACCATGTCATTTTGGCCTTCACTTCTCGTGATCTTGGACTTCTTGGATGATGATGTAAAGCTCTCTGCCCGTGCCCTCTTCAAACCAGTCGATTCAGATGAAACATCCATGAGATCCAGCGGAATATACGGTAGAATGTATGCGGCGAGAAGCTTCTTCTCCTCCTCATACTCGGATGTTCTCTGAATAAGGTATACACATTTGCTGACTGCCTCAGATCGATTGCCCCCGGAAAGCTTCAAGACACCGGTAATTTTAACTTCATAATGGCGTGCTCAAGTATATCCCAGATGACAGGCTTTTGCGTCGTTGTTCGCAGTTCGATCATCTTTCCCCATGATTCGATGCATATCAATACTTTTTTGAAGTATCGATTCATCGACCATCTCATTGGATTTCGACATATGAGACACTGGATATTGGAGAATATATGGTAGAGATCATCGAGATGGATGTATGGTTTTCCGACAGAGCTGAGTTGTGTTGCCAATTCTTCATGCCACTCTCTGTCGATGAGGTATTTTGCGTCTGGAGAGTTGCATAACTTGTTTTTCTCATCGATCAAGGCCCATAGGTCTGTGCCGGGAGCGAGATACAGCACTTGAGATGTATCGAAGGGATAAGCGGTCAGCATTTGATCCTCATCCTGCACATCATCAAAGTCTTTGAAGAGACTCATAGCCATGATACTTGTGTGTATTGGATGTGAAGGCTATTATTCGGTGTCAGTACGAAGCACTTGACACTTTCCACCACACCTAACGTACTCTGAATGGTCTAGAGACGCCGACTTGGAACAGCATCAACCCTGGTCTTTTGGTAGAGACTAATGCAAAGACACTGTAAACACGGTGATGTAGAGGTCAATTTTATGCTTCTGTCATAGAAAAGTTAGTAATTGAACATGTACAGAATGGATGTATGAACAGTACCTTGAATAGTCGGTCTCGGCAATGTTTCGCACCGAGAGAGGTATCCACCGACGGGGATTGGGGGAGAGGTGCACAATTGAATGGCAATTGGGGGAGCCTTTAAATCAAGAGGAGATTACAGGAAAGAAAGCTTGGCTCCGAGAAGGGTACTTTTTTAAGGAGAGGTCTCAAGCTAGTTATGAATTCGCCTGTTTTTGATCCCTTCCTCTCATGGCCGCTGTTTTGCCTATCACCTATGTCGATTTGGTGCGTTTTTGCTTGCAAAAGGTGTATTTCTTTTATGCCCATCAGCCCATGTCAATTTTGAGCTTTTACACCGCCAAACGTGCTTTTTCTTTTACGACAAAAAATAAACGTTTCAGAGATCAAATGACTTCGTTTCACACTACGTGATATAAACTGCCTCATGTATTGCACATCGTAAAGTCTTTACTACGTATTGTGAAATGAAATTATTTGATCTTTGAAACGTTTATTTAGCTCTATCCCCTCCGAAAAAATGAACGTTTCACAGATCAAATGACTCCGTTTTACACTACGTAATATACCCTACCTCACGTACTACACATTAACATAACCTTATCAAAACGTGAAACTTTTATCACGTAGTGTGGAATGGAGCCATTTGATCTCTTAAACGTTTATTTTTTTGGAAATTATATATTATACCTTGATTTGATAATATGGTAAATCAATCTATTTTGATTATAAATTGTTTCTTTCAACAAGTTATATGAAGATGAATAAAGCTAAAAGATATATCAATTTTGAATATTAAATCGTCGAAAGATACCCTCCTACCAACCCAATATGTTCACTCTTTCAATTCCCCATTTATGCCCAACAATCGACGTGGAAGGGACAGGCTAGTAGTGAATCGGTTTCCTGTTTCGGACGAGGCTGTGGACTTCATCTCCTCCACACGGGAAGGATTATCCTATAAAAATGGTTCCCGCGTTACTCCACTTTCTTCAAACTACAACCTACTTCTTTCACAATTGTACCCCGTCATGGCCTCTTCGACAACACAAGTTCTCCCAGACCAAAGTTGTTCCGAGTAGTCTCCTGAGTAGCTCAACCTCTGCTAAATAGACATATTCTTTTCAATCCGCTGTCTTGGCTCAACTTCAACTTCCTCCTTTACATCAAACTTCTCAATCTCCGACCTTACGGCATCACCTTGCTCTTCTCTTCCTCTCCACAAACATCATCGTACTTACGAAACAAGACACCGCAGTGACGCTGCCTTACTCGTTATTATCACCCCAACTATTCTGAACATTGTAACTACCAAATTGTTCCCCAAACATGGAATGGCGACAGGGCATGGCTAACTACGTCAAGTCTTCTGGTTCGTCAGACGATGAACTGTTGACTAAGTTGAGATATGGTAGATTGTCTGGTGGCCACTTGTATAATGTTCTTCGACCTTCTCGTCAGAATAGGGAAGAAGTGAGCAAGCGCAAGTACGGTGGTAAGAAATTGAAGAAGCAGGCATCGAATCAGAGGGAATCGGACCACCCCACTCCCAGTACTGTCAATGACACGACATCCACCTCTTAGGATTGTTCACTAACTGGCCACTAGTGCGATATCCTCCCCCGAGCCTCCTCTCCAGTTCGACATTACGAGGTAGCAAGTCACCCGTGGCATTGGACGGCAAAATCTTCTTTAATTTATCTACGTTTACCAGCATCTACGCCTCTGAGCTCCGGTTTTGGACTCTTCATTTCCATGGCGCTGTTTATTTCTGCATCAAAATCTATATATCTTTCTTTTCCGATTACTCTCTGCTTCTGAAGAACAGTCTGTATTGGGTCGAGTGGGCGCGATCTTTACGTTATATCTTGCATGGCTTTCCTTTTCCTTATTACTTATCTATTTTAGAACGAATTATGCATTGATCTGAGAAAATGGTTACTCTATAGAGAATGACAATGGATTCGGATATTTGATTTACTTCGCAATGGATTTCAAACATTCCTTTCATCTTAATTCACTTCGCCGTGCATTATACATTAATACGAAATCCGGCCAATATTCCTAATTTATTAAGCGAACATAATAGGGGCTCATTATCCAAGCGATGTATCTCATCTCATCGTTAGTTTTCATTTCCAACAACAAACAATTCGCATTTCTCTAACTTGATTAATTTTCAAAATTTTATATTAGAATATTTAATAGTGTCCCTGACTCATACTTACATAGGTTTGTTTTCAATTACCTGGTCTTCTGATAATTCCATCACATGACGGATGCAATTATCCCCTAATTCCTTTTGCCTATCACAAGCTTTCTGGCGCCCGTTGTTTCCAATCTAACAGTCTAGTTCCGGTATTGAGAGCAAAGCCTTATCCCGGATATTACAGCGAATTCGAGGTTGTTCCTTTATCGTCAAGTATTGGCATTCCTTCTTAGAAGAGCCAACTCAGTCGCTTGGCTATTCCGATCAAGTCCTTAGATGCATGTCCTTACATGCCTCTTCTTCTATCAGTCACTACTCATTCCTCTCTTTGATCTCTTGCACTTACCCTTTTGACCATCGGTTATCATTCATTACTCACCACGACGTCTTGCAAGAAATCACTCTCTGACATGGATAATGTCTCTAAGCGCATCTATCCGTCCCTTTCAGTTTCAAGAACACGAAAGCATCTTCGGCAACATGAAGGATGTCGGCCGCTTACCCAGCCAAAATGGCGCTTTTTCCTGTTGTTGTGAGTGCCGTCTAAGTCTCGGACCGAAGAACACTAACACATTATCAAAGTGTTGCACGATACTTGGGGCTCATTGTCAATACCATCGCTCACTGGCTATATAAGTCAATCCCTGTCCCGGAAAATCCGACTTACTCTTGCAAAGATATCACGATTATCCTTCCAATTATCTCTACCGACATCGAAGAGCTTCGACAAACAATACAAAGCATGTTGGCCTGTAATCCGGTCCAGATATTGCTCGTTACTACGGAATATCAATACAGAACTCTTTGGAAGTTTTCCAAATCAATGAATGCAAAGAATCTTAAAGTCCTCAAAGTTCCGGTTGCCAACAAACGCCTCCAAGTCTGCAAAGCCGTCCCTTTCGTTAAGACCCGTATCACGGTTATGGCTGATGATGATGTTACATGGCCGAGTACCATGTTTCCTTGGCTTTTAGCCCCCTTCGAGGATGAGAAAATAGGCGCAGTCGGGACATCTCAGCGTGTAAGACGTCTCAAAACGGGGACTATTATGGAACGATGTTATAATTGGTTAGGTGCTGTGTACATCGAACGGCGCAACTTCGAAATATCAGCAACGCACTATATTGACGGAGGCACTTCATGTATGTCTGGAAGGACATGCGCTCTCCGAACTAAAATCTTACAAGATAGCGATTTCTTGCTGGGATTCGCGACGGAGACATGGAGAGGGCATCTTCTTAAGGCTGACGACGACAACTTTATCACACGCTGGCTAGTTGCAAAGAGATGGAAGACTTGGGTTCAGTACAGCCGAGAATGCGAGATTGAGACAACTCTTGAAAATAATCCCAAATTTCGCTTTCAATGTAGTAGGTGGGCCAGAAGTAATTGGAGAAGCAATTACACGAGTCTATTTGTAGAAAGACACATCTGGCGGTAAGTCAAAGCTCAATAGGAACAATATAGCAACCTAACTATTATATAGGCAGCAACCTTGGTCTACTTATGTTCTACATCTCTCTATATTCACAAATTTTGCTTTTATCCGCGATCCTTTGCTTTTTTGGTCATGCTATAATAGTACTTCAATCTTTGAAAATCGTGTAAGGGTAACTTTACGTGTCGCTTTCTTGATCTGGTGGCTGGCTGCTAAAAACATCAAATTAGCGGGGCTTTATAAGCGCAATATTTGGGATATTCGGTTCATGCCAATGTTTATTCTCTTCACTTATTTCTATAGTTATATCAAAGCCCAAGCACTTTTTTCTTTGAGCGAGGTATGATTTATCCTATTAATCAGAATGCCTGGAATCTAATGCGTATTACAGACAAACTGGGGAAGTCGATAGGATTTAGCAAGGATTATGATTATCGATGAAGGAATAGAAAAGTCAATGAATATTGGTCGACATTTTTGTATTTATGCTTCTAATTGGTTTTAGTATATAGTTAGAAGTATTGACAGGAGACAGAAGATTATTCAGCACTGTAACAGTATCTCATATGTGGGTCCTCTATTGCTGCGGCAGATCCGGCAACAGGCACGTGATCATTACCTCGCTTAGACTTGAAAAGGGGGGTTGGTCATATGACTGCAAGCTACACTCTACGATCCACCTCCGGCTTCTCGCAATAACTATTTTCCGAGGCAGAAGTAACCAAACCAAAAAACGAACTTATTACAGCCAAAAAATTTATTTCGCTTTGCACGGTTTTCGATGTGTACTAACTGCTCGGGATGCGATTATGCAACAAAATGGGTTAAAATTTCTCACGTGATAATGCATCACGGCGGAGGAACTTCCAACATCCTACCTATCGAGGGAGGAGATATATGTTATACATCTTAACAATGAAGTGAGATTAAGCCATGAGACAGGCATCTTGCAATGACGCCGTTCACACGTGATATACTGGAAAAGCCATGATCAGAATCAGTACTATTGGTACTAAGTCTAAATGCTCCACAATACCGCATAAATCCAAAATGACAACTCGAAACAAATGCAGAAGGAAAGGAAAATTCAACAAAAGAGGATAGCAAGCAAGTCCTAAGGGCCATGTATGAAGTAGGGAATGCTCCGAGACCTAATCAAAGAAAAGAACAACGGCTACAAGCTAAGCGCGTCTTGAATTGTTTTAAACGCAGCCATCAACTTTGTCAGCTCTGCAGGATCTGCGCCTAGCTTCACATTATGCTTCTTTTCATACCAAGCAGTAAAAGAAAGAAAGCTAGTCGGATCGAATCCTTCTTGCGCTCCTACCTTTGCAAGCTGCGCTTCGACCTTGACTGCAGGTTGCGCTTCGGCCTTGATTGATCGCGAGACTAACGCTCCAACAAATAGAAAGGCCCTATCTTCGGTTGAAGTTGAGTTGGCCTTTTTTCCATAGACACAAGCGCGCTTATCCTCAACTCGATCTCGGCTTTCTGGTTCTTCGTTGATACCTTGGGCCGCATAGAACCGGGCCCTCTCACTCGTTTCTCGTTCCATGCATTTTCGAAGTAGGTTATCTGCGGCCCTTTTACTTTCTACTTAATCTTGAAGGTCTGTACGCCATATCCAGATAGGATTTCCTTCTTTCCGCTCGCATAAGGCATAGATTGCGGGTTCCTTTAGTGGCTCCGGTCCACAGGATTCGGCTGCGGTACAGAGGATCTTGATAAACTCATCTTTCTCAGTCCTTCCGCTAACCTCTATCGTATGAGGGCAGTTTAAATATGCGTTAACCGTATTCTTAGTAAAGTCTTTGCGGGGAAAGACTTTAACATGAGGGCAAGCTTGCGGTCTAATCGCGACAAAGAGTTACCCGCTATATACTTGGCCTTTTTTATCGCCCTTTCTGAAATACTTAAACTTATGTCCTATGATCATTTCTCTATCTTCAGTAAAGCCCGGTTTTCTTGCATTTAGTTTGTTTAATTCATAAGGGTCCGTACTAATGTCGGTTCTACCTGTGCCGTTATCTGTAATACCACCAGCTATAACACCGGCGGGAGCAGTACCTGTAGGAGCAGTGCCAGTAGTACCCGTAGGTCCAGTGCCATTTCCTCCAGATGGTGGGGGCTTTGGCGCTTCAAGCAGTGGCTTTAATATCCAAGTACTAGGATAAGAGCTCGCCTCGACCAGCTCAGCAAGTTCCTATACTCTACTAAGAAACTGTTCTTTCGCTCTTGCGTTGGTGGGATCTTTTTCAAACTTTGCAGCTTAGAAATGAGCTTTGACTACAATATCCTCAATTCTCTTTATATCGATTAAATCGACCATATCCTCTTTATCGGGATAGCTCTATTGCCAGCTTACTATAGCATTATTTGCATCTAGAATTTCCATATGGAGCTTATTATCGTCATTACCGCTTAAGATCTTTTCCATAGTAGGTGTAATGCGCGTATAGACTTCTTGGATAAAGGCTATGGCTTCTTCATCTTCCATATCCTCGTCTGCTTTCTCGTCTTGGATTAGTTTTAGCTCGTGATTTGTTGCTTTTATCTAGCCTCTAATAATTCCCGATGCCTTAACCGCAGCTTATAGTTCTGGCACTCTCAGTTAACGAACGGCAAGTTGCAAGGATTTCGACTTACTTTGCCAAGCCTCTTTATCCCGAGAAATCTGTGGAGCCTTCGTTACATAGATCTACTTAATCTCCTCGAGCTGATTAACCCTAGGAATATTCTTTATACTAATAATCTGCTTAATCTCCTCTAGGGACATAGCTTTTTCATATTATGCTCCTCCAAGTAGTGTTGAAGTATAGCTAGGATTTATCTGATTAGGGATCAATTTGAGCTGTTAGTTTGTTTCATCTATCTACTCTTTGTTAATACCCGTTGCCACGCATATTATTATCAGTACTAATATATGGATTAAACAAAGCAATCTACGTTATTTAAAGAGGTTTACTTACTTGACTAATCGCCTTTATTCTTTGCAGCGATTAGGGCCTTTGCCAGATAGATCTTCTTGATCTCCTCCACTTGATTAAGACGACGGTCAACTTTAATACCAAGAACTTTCTCAAGCTCCGAAATTTCTATACTCTAACGCAATTAATCGGCAGCGATCCGCTTTGCATCTAGGCCGGGGGTCGGCTCTGGGGTCGCGAGGCCATTAGATTGAATGGTCCCTCCACCCTTGCCCATCTGAGCCGCCGCGGTGGCATTGGTCCTGTTGGGTGCGATGTCCGCTATAGTCACGTTTTGAGACCAGTTTCTTGGTGGTAAAGTGAGATGTTGATGCACAGAAGTCAATGCTGCTCAGAAGTCAATGCTGCTCAGAAGTCAATGCTGCTCAGAAGTCAATGCTGCTCAGAAGTCAATAATGCTCAGAAGTCAATCTTGCTTTACTGATTCTTTTATCTAAGAAAATTGCTCTAAGAGTCTTATATCTCGATCTCGACTCTCCTACCTTAGATTTAAGCACTCTTCAATTACTATTTTAGATGCAAATTAGCACACGTTAGGGAGCATAGCTATTTCTGGAAATTCTACTTTTAGAAGTAGCTTTAACGTACTAGAGATGGTGTTTATGATGACCGGGAATCAAAGCAGTCAGCTGTCATATGATATAGTGCACTTTGCAATTCTTCATGACTATAGTCACGAAAATTGACAGCCGTCAGCCTAGGTTACATAGAAGAAGTAAGCGATAGCTCAAAGATGACTACTGCAACAATAATGATTCCACAAGTACGAATAATACCATTCGGAATAATCGAAGCGCTAATATATGTCAGCTGCTTTGAAGGCTATCAGCTTAATCTTAGCAGTCCCGATCAAAGATAGTTGATCGCCAATTTTAACTCCAACTACCTCTGGTCATCAAGCGATAAACAGCAGAGTAAAAGCGATACTTACCCCTAGTGCCGAGGACCTTCTCAGCCAAGTAAAACACTATTATATTCAATATACATCTTTCAAGTGCGTATCGAGGATACAGAAGAAGTGCTACATGATCCGCTTAAAAAAAAGGAGGCACCCTAGAGGCTAGAAAAGAGGAATAACCTGGAAACTGGGCTAGGAGACGCGGTACGCGGGCTGAAAGAAGGCATGGGAAACACATTGAGTACTGGAGGAGCCACAGAAGAAAGACGCGGATATGCATTTGACAAGGTGGCTATACTGCAGAAAAAAGAAAATAAAGCAAATGGAAACTACAACTGTACCAATAGCTCTCAATTCTAGAAGTGGGGACCTGATGCAACGAGTAAAGATGCAGCAACGTTCTTCCAACGTGTAGTATAAAGATAGAAAAAAGTATTGAAATTGACCGTAATAATTAAAGAGAGATTCTCAAAGAAATCTACTTCGAAGTAGAGAACTACGACAAACAAGCATTATAAGTTATTGAGAGATCCTGTGGAGAGGCAGTATCAAGGCTTCACTCCCCAAGTTACTTGTTTTTCGCATTGCTCTATTCACTCATAACTCTCCTTCATGCCCAAGTTGCTATAATCCTCAACCGCCAACAGGAAAAACGGGCCGCTACTAGGGTTGTGGGCGAGCATGCACCTAACTTAACTAAAGCGGCCGCCATCTCTTCTTCCTTGGAGCTTATCTTTGATTCTTGTATCTTGCCTTTGTAAATAGTATATGCTTCTTCAATCTCAAGTTGCGTCTTTGGACTCCTCAAATCCCTCCATGATAATTGCGCGGCGCTCTCGAGAGGATGTGGAGACTTGCGACCAACGAGCTTTGGGAACAGCTCGATCGGGAGACTCGAAAATGTGAGCTGGTGAGTTGAGATATTGCTCGATAGCTTGCTACCGAATGACTAGTCGCACTTATATAATGGAGCGTGAGCTGCTGAATTGAGGTGTCGCTAAAGTGAATGTCGACCCGCCGAAGGTTCGATTATAAGGGTTGGCAATAGTTTGGCTCATTGCTACTCCGTTCGCAGGTTCTGCAATGCTAGGCGGAATCTAAGTGGAATAAGTTAGCTATAATCGAGATAACACTCTTATTTGACAACTGACCTAATTGTTGAGATTCGTTGGACTTGGTCCTGGTGATACCGCATCAGAGAGATCCCCTCCCTTTAGAGAGCAAGCCCTCCTTGCCAGAATGGGTGTATGCGAAAATGGCACATCGTGAAATCAAACGGCAAACCTAATCTAATTCGGTTAGCGCAAGGTGAAGAAGAACAGCCCCGCACCAAAATTCAATGTTGGATCAAGTTAATCGTCAGATCAAATCCACAAGGATCTTCATTTGCGATCACCCAAAGGCCAGGGCCCAGCTCATATTAGTACCGCATACTGGCCAACCCTCCCATATCGCAGTTTTCTTCTGTTAATACTCGAACGGCCGTTACCGTAATAAATCCCTCGAGATAAAGAATCGAACCTCAATATCGCTACGACTTATCCCTCTCGCTGCCTCGAAATATATATAAAAGGCGATGAAAAGGAGGAAATGGGGATTAGCCGCGGGGTTCTTTGGACTTGGCGCGAAGTCTTGTTAGTTCTTGGGCTCTGGGTCTTAAAGCGCTCTTTAAATTTTCTCCCGTATCATCCAGACCGCGATATCTCTTCCGTGGTGGATTATAACTACAATAGAAGAATTCCCCGTGGTTAGCGAGATGCTTTTAATTTGCTAAGAAGTCTTTGTACTTCCCGAGCTCTACTACTATTATAATATCGTTTACGAAACAATAAACGACTTAATCACGCAACTCCTTAAATTTCTTCTCTAAGTCTTCCACAAAAACATAGTCTACGCCTGTATAGCGGCCTGTTTTAGAGCTTTCGAAGCGTACTCTATACTTCGCATATCTTATAACGTCTAATCCCGTTGTAACTATTTTCTCTTTAATATGTGAAAGGCTGGCATCGACTTACGCTTCCCGCTGCATGAATTCCCTAAGATCCTAGCTATTTGAAGCTCTTACCCCGGCTAGCGCAACTTGAATCTCCTTCTACTCGGCCTCGAGTTTCTCTTTTTCTTTCTCCAACTATATCAAGCGGTTCGTTTCAAATAGTTGTGCCTTCAACAACCTTATACGCTCGTCTTTATCATCGATCTTAAGCTTTAGGCTTACTAACTCTCTTTCCCTCTCCTTAATAGATTGCCGCGCTGCCTCTAAGTCTTTTTCCAGGCCGGTCACTTGATTCTTCGAGGTCTTTAGCCTCTTATCAACTTTAGCCTTAACTGATTTTAGATCCTTAATATACGAGCTTAATACCTGCCTCAAGTCTTCCAAGTCCTATCTCGTCTTCTCTAATTCCGCTTGCACGCTGCCTATCGCTTGCAATACTATTCTTAAATCATTCAATTCTATCTCCAGCCTACGAACTCGTTTTGCCTTTTTCCGCAAGGTTTCAACTTTTGCTTTGATCGTATTCAATTCTATTGTGAGCTCTACAATAATTGCCTTCCCTTGTTGGAGTAATGCTTTATTCTCTGCCTTAGCTATATCTAGTTCTCCTTTAAGGACGCTTGTGAGTTCTATGTCTCTCTGCGTAGCGTCGTGTACTATCTTCAAGCTTTCTCCGAGGTCCCTAATAACCACTTATTCTTACTACAACTACTTCTTCACCTTTACGAGCTCCTCCTCGAGCCATTCGATACGTTCTGCCTTTTGCCGTTAACTCTCGGCGGCTGCCCTCGCCACATCCAATTCTACTTAGAGGTCATAAACAGCCTGACCTTCTTATTCTAAGACTCTAGCCCATCTGCTTACGACTACTAGTATTTGCTTGAAATCAAGGGTCTCTATTTCGACGCTTATTCTTATTCTATCTGCAATGGCGAGCCGGTCACCCGGAACCAGCTTCTACTATTCGAGAATCTTTACGCGAGTATTTTCGTTATACGCTAAATTATTCTAACTATAGAGAGCAATAAACTTAGCGATCGACCTTTTTAAGTCTTTAATCTCATCAAATTACGCTCTCGCCGCAAGAAGATCTTCAAATTGAAGTTCATTTAAATGGATAGTCTCGCAATCACCGTCTTTATAGTTCTACTTAAGTTAGAGTCGTCTTATGAAAGCTATACTCATCTTGTCCACTCCTTCTTTAGTCTCCTTAATCTTTGTAAGTATTATATCCAAAGTCCTGCCTTTGATAGTGGCCACTTCTTTAGAATTCCTTAAGTCTTCGGCCTGCCGTTAACTAACGAGCTCTAATTCGGCAACTCTTTCTTGGAAGCCTTAAAACATTACTCCGGCATTGATATCTTTTGGCTTTCGTAAGTCACCCCTCTCCCATTGAACAATTCTCGATTGCAGTGCCTCTAATTCTGCCGTTACTTATTGTGAATGTGTAGTAAGCTACTATCGCAATGACTCTACTACTAATGCTTGCCTATTACTCTCAGACTTATACTCCGAGATCCTACGCTCGAATTCTGCGATCATAAAACGAGATTTCTCTAGTTCAATCGCCATCTCTCGTTCGTCTTACTACTGCTTTGCTTATACAACTTGCATTTCGCGAGCAGATTCATGACTTGCAATTGTCCTTTCAAGAGTCTCTATTTTCCGTTGCTTCTCAGCCAATTCGAGATGTGCTTACGAATTTTCGCGTGACTGATCGAGGTTGATAGTCTCTAATTCTTCAATTTTGTTCCGGTACGGCTGAACCTCGGCAAGTAGCCGTTCAGAATTTGTCTGAGCCTCTGACAACTTTACTTTGTAAAGAGAGATCTCACTTTGTTGTTCCGCGACTTGTCTTTCACACTCTTCTAGGCGCGATGTGAGTGCGGCATCTTGAGTTGCATCCCTGACCGACCTGCTCGTCTGGGCTTGACTCGTTGCTTGATGAGTCTGATTATAGTCACGTTGCTATTGTGATGCGCCACGAGTATCCACAGCTACCCCCTCCATCCTATTGCCATGACGACCGGCCTCAGGAGGTAATAGTGGGATGCGAAAGAAAGAGAGCGCAATGCCTCGCTTAATAAATAGATTTGTGACGTACTTACTACTCTCCGGTATTTCACAAATATTGTGCAAGAAGAAATAAGGAGCGCAATCTTGGAGTGCCTGGTTGTGTGGTCTCCCATACCGTTGTTTTACCTTGACATTCGAGAGCGTGGTAGTCCAGACTGGTGGCCTAAGGAGTTCTTGCTGCCTACCACTGATACGGGTTAGAAGCTGGCAGTGGCCTGTGATTTCTGATTCGAGATCATAATCGTATCTGCCCGGCGGCCTAGCTATCGTGAGCATGTTCCTAGCATGCTCTCGATCTGCGTCAGCGTTGAGAATGCTAGTGATCGCATTAGACCTGAATCCAAGGGCGTTCGCGAGCCTGGCAAATTCAAGGAGGCATTGGGGGTCTGGGCCGATACTCGGCACCTTTTGTTTGTTATCCGACTTCGGGACGAAGTTTGTAAGGCGATGAAAATTGCGTATGGCGAACATCTATAGTTGGACGTACGCTATCTCAAATCTCTCGTCGTCGCCCGTCCGTGTATCGCTATATTCGGTCAACCCATCGGCGCTCTTTAACACTATGTAGTCTCCTCCATATCCACGCCACATGTGTTGTATTGCCTCTTTTATGTGACACTCTATTAGGTCGATAAGCGTCCGCATTGCTTTCGCACAGTCTTCCAGGTATAAGGAATCCTTGGCGAGCGTCTTGATCGAGGGGATCATCCCATCAATAGCGATAACGTTCTGTAGCAGTCCCAATCTTTTGACATCATTATACAACAATGGAAATGCACTTTTACTCTCGATAGCTCGGGTAATGAAGTCTCTGTCGGCTGATAACGTTTTGGGGGCCCTCCCTTCAAACAGCTCCACGGTCTCAGGATCTAGATTATACATAAGCTCTTCGTCACCGTCGAGTATTGAGGTCCAGACGTGCTTAATGCGGTCTAAATATCGTATCAGTTCTTGAGATGGCATGTTAGCGTTGCGCATACCAAGGGAATTATGCCTACTTCATCACATCTGAGCGATTTATACCGGTGTAAAGTGCCTTTCTGAAAAGATGCCCAGAGACCGACAAACGGTCTTAGAGATGTGAAGCCCTTGTACAAAGCTGGCCTCTTCTCCATGGCTTTGAGGTCATTCTCCGCGTCCTTCGACCGCCACGCCGTCCTCCAGTCAAGCTCCGCATCCAGGAATCGGAAGACGGTTCCATCGTCGTATAAAATCGACTCGATATTACGGTCTTGCTCTTACACACGACACTTGTTGTCCCATCTCTCTGTATTGCTATGAGATTCACTTATATCAGCGTTGAAGGCTTATACGTACCTTTATCATAGAGCTCGACCGCCCACCACTCGTTGTGCGGATAGATATGCTGCTTTGCAGCTTCTAATCGATGCTGTCCATGATAATGCGTCAAAAGAGCGCCTTCCGGAAGGTGAAGACGCTTGATGTGCCCCGCGTCTTGAAGATTACTGATCGTCAATTCGGACCGGGCTAAGGCAGCAACTAAAACCGGCTGAGAAATTTCGGCTTTGATACGGTTTCCGCAGACGTTCGGAAAGTATCTTCGAAGTCTGAATTCTTTTAGCCAGTACTCGGTCTTTCTTGGCTGGAGTGGAATTCGGGGCCGTCCTTCAGGAGGTTGATATGATAGGTTCTCCAGCCTGACCAGGGCCACGCCGAGGCGCGCTGTCTCGCGAGAGCGATCCAGGGATTCGGCATCATCAAGGAACGCCGTCTGGCTAGACATCTCATGTACTTACTCATAGACAAAGGCAGGTAGATTATAGTTTCAGCACGTGGATTTAGTGGCTGTTATTTCTTGTTTGCATTTGTATCTTCCCTACCCTAGACTAGAATCTATTTCTGGATTATAATAATGTTTGGCCATTCGCTACCGCTGCACTTTATTAGTCTGGGAATTTTCCGCAAGTAGAATATTCTACTTTAGGTGTCAGTAGAGCACGGTATTCTGCTAGTAGAATATTCTGAGGGCAGGAATATTCTACGCATAGTTTCAGCCGTATTTCAGAGTATTCTGTCAGCAGAATATTCTACTCAAGATGTCAGCCGAATCTTAGAGTATTCTGCCAGCAGAATATTCTGCGTATAGGAATATTCTGCCAGCTGGAATATTCTGCCCAAATCTCAGCCAAATCTCAGCCAAATCTCAGAGTATTCTACCAGCTGGAATATTCTGCCCGAAATGTCAGCCAAATCTCAGATTATTCCCCCAGTAGAATATTCTGCCAGTTGGAATATTCTGAGATGCGCTGACATCCTAAGTAAAATATTCTGCGTGCAGGAATATTCTACGCAAAATGTTAGCCGCATCTCAGAATATTTCGCCAACGGAATACCCTATTTAAAGAGTCTCAGAAATTTCCGTGAGAATATTCCAATATGTTACTAATCGGGATTGAAATTCGTTCAGTCACAGTGCAAGCTGATGTTTGCTGCTCTTGTCTTTCCCACCCGCGCAAGAATTCTACGTGATACGATATTAGATTCAGCTCTCATTTAGCTTATCATTAAGTTCTTATCACCTCTCTCCGTTTTGTTGCCCAGACTGTTGGCAAACTTTCGAGGGCGGTGGACCAAACAGGCACTCACTTGCAGGTTGACCGAGGTGGGGCATGCATGGCGGGGTAAGGGTTAATTAAGGTTGGCGGAACGGCCCGCAATAAGCGAGTCCTTCCCAGCAAATCAGCGCACAGACACAGTTTAATCTGAGCAAGCGCCGTCTTCCCAAAGTTTTAATGACGAGGAGTCATCTGTCATCAATTTGCCATGGGTTTATAGGCGTTTCGAAACATATGCCGACTCCATATTATACTTCAAATAGACTATGATTCTATAAAACCCGGCGCTACCTCGTTAGCCAAATGGAAAGCAACAAGATAATGCCCACCTCAAAAGCGATATCTAGGCGAGCCACGGGTATATGGCGCTTGAGAGGTACAGACCAAGATCAGAATGTCGAAAAGGAGTCATTAGCTATTAAGCAATCAACTAGCGCCTCAGATCCTACTCTCAACTACGATCATGTTGATGGTAGCTTCGAGTTCGGGGGCATCCGAGTAAGGCTCGTGATATACAAGTCAATACCGGGCGTCATTCAGATCAATGCCTCGAAGACCATAAGCGAATGGAACACATTACGTACACTCAAACATATCAATATTGTCGGCTTTGATGATAGTAACCCCAGTATCAGCCATTGGCTACCTACCAACGCCAATGACCACGAGGATGATCCCAAAGGACGGTGTGAGCTATATATCTCGAAACCCCCAGTATCTGTCACCGTTGCAGCAGCGGCAGCCCAATATCCATGGTCTGTCTTAGACGCGCATAGGATGTGCAAAGATGTAGGTTAAGTCAAAGAGACTGCGGGATACTTTGTGCTGACTAGTAGAGATCTTGAACGCACTTAAGTTTCTAGCTGATTATAACCTGTCTCGTAGTGATTTTACCACTGAGCATGTACTAGTTACTGGAGAAGGATTTAAGCTTGGTGAGTCCTAGAATATCGCCACATGAGATTATACTGAGAATAATCCAGCAAATATTCACTTGTGTGAAGCTGTGAAGGCCAATACTAATGTACGAGATCTTCGGTCAATTGGACAAATATTAAGAGATGTCTTAATTGGGAAGAGCCGCGTCCCAGAAAACGTAGAGTGGCTCGACTTCTATATTGTTATGATGGAGGAGATAGCTTTCAACGCGTATCGTGATATTTTGCCTCGACTGCTCTTTGAACACTGGCTAAAAAGTAGCGGAGAGTATGAAACGACATCTCAAGATGACAGACTTCGCGGAATCGCTTATTTAGTCAGCTAGAGGCAACGAAATACCTTCCAATGGTAACCATTTCTGTGATATTAGGTATTGCGTAGGGTTGCTATATATGTCTTGATTTCAATGGATAGCTTGGGACTAGGATTATTTGGTAGGAGCGTTAGAAATGGAATATATGCAATCTATACACGTTATATTTAGTATTTGCTGGGTGCAAAGCAAAGTTGACTTGTACTAAGATCCCAAAAGGGTGTGTAATTCGACTATGCAATAGAAATGATTTATATTCCGAATATGCATTAAACGCCTCTTAAAAAAAATCTCTATCCTCCTCGCGCTCCAAAGGTAAATCCAGATCTTCCTCGTCCCCTTCAATCTCAAGTCCTCTTGGGTGAACGAGAACAGGCTTTATAAACTGACAAAATCGAGAACTTGCTATTTAAAGTAAGCTGATTGCGATATACGAAGCTTTTAATGAGGCTTTGGACCTTTGGTATCCTTAGTTTCTAAACGCAAGGCCTTTATCGCCGCGTGGAACGGGCCTTCACTAAGCGGTTCCTACGTTGTATTTATATCGTAAGCCACATAGGACCTCCACCCATTTGACAGCTCGCGCATGAATAGCTCGCCATGCTCTAGGAGCGACATCGGTAGCGTTAAGTAGCTGATGGTCTTCTTGAAATTAAAGAATTCATAATGGCCAGTTAATACATCGAGGCCAAAGTCCTTTTTGAGCAGTTACATTGCAAAGTAAGCATCCGAAAAAATACAGTATTATAGTGTAATCCACGAAATTATGCTCATCCGAAGGAGCTTAAGGAATGAATAAGGTTCCTTACATTTTTTGTAATGCCAATGTAATTTTTTTGAGGTGGCGGACCTCTAAGAAGGTCTAGTTTGCATCTCCAATTATACCGGAAGTCGTTATATCTAGATTCATGAGTCCTCGAGTCGACTATGGCATTAAGGAGTTGTTTGTGAGGATTAAGCTTGATTATTATTAAAAATTCGGCGATCTCATCAAATGTATAATGGTTAACTAGTTAGTATTATTCTTGGAAGTAAGAATATTCCTATTCCCATCGAGGCATTAACTCGGCTATATACGCTTCAAAGATCTCGTCTTCGATCATCTTGAGGACTTCTACTAGTAAACTTATTATAAGTACTAATTCCCTATACTTGTGGCATAGTCGCAGCGTTTGAAATAATGGTTTGCATGTATTGTAAGTCTCAAGGTGACTTCCTAATTTCATAGGGTTAATCTCATATGCCCATACGATAGCCGGATTCTCATAGTAGACACGTGCTATATCGCAGTTTACTAAAGGAATTCTACCACAATAGTACTATTACCTTTAGTCTTGTGTGGCCACTAGTTATTTTATACGTGTAAAGTAATAGTAGAAGGCTCAGATAACATGCTATACTAGGGAAAGCCGTTATCAATACAATCCGTAGGTCGAGATAATATATTAGAAACGAGCTCTAAAACAAAGCGGTCATCAATACGGTCCGCAAGGCAATAGAGACAATCACACAGATCAGTCAGGGGTTTGACTTATCATCTCAACGCACTTATTATTATCCAATTAAAACTAGCTTCGGTAATTTAATGTCTCCATCAATCTTATCAACTCTATATTAAGAAAAATTAGCCTGAGATAAACTCGAGGAAATCTTCGATATATCTATATATATATACGTTGTTTCTAAGAATAAATATCCGTGAAGCTTTATATATATATCTTTATAAGTATATCTTCAAACGTCAATAGACTACCTGTCCTAATTAAATCACGATAAATATTATAACTGCCGCTATAATTATCCCTAGAAGTATACTCCTCGAGATCATAATCTTAAGCTTTTTACAATACTACCTACGAAACAATTCCCTTCCTTATATCAACTCCCGTCACTTTAAGTTCTTCGCTCGCAAATATACCTCTAATCGTCCACTTTATCGATACTTTAAAAGTATAGGTATTACTATACCGCTTTATCTACTTGATCTTCTCTCTATACTAACAATTAATGCCATAATCCTCGCCATTTCTAAGAGTCGAGTAGTGCTAATAAAACGATCTGGTGAAGCTTTTTTGATTAATCTGATTTTACTTTTAGTGTGTGGCAAACTTAACGTATTCTTTGAACGCGTCCACATATCACAGCAATTCAAGAATTTCATTCACAAATGGCTTAGCGTCGTTACTATAGTCGAATGTACTATTCACTTGACAACTGCTTTGAGTCCGATTCGCTCTAATACGCGTCCTTTCACCTCTACATTAAGCATCGCAAGTCTCACTGTAAATCACAATCAAATCTAATCAAAAATTCCCATGCTAAAAACATACTTTAAGCCATTATTAGCATAGCTGTCTTAAGCGTATTTTCATTGCCGTTCGTTCGGCGCCATGCGTATAAATTGTTTCTAAGTACCTATATAGCTTTAACTATCATTATAATCGTTGCGATCTTCTTATATTTCGCCCCTTTTAACTTTTCACAACTATCGATTATCCTCCTTATTATCGCAAACTCGCTATACGCTATACTTATTGTAGTTCGAATAGGAATCTCCCTATAGAACAAAGCCGAAGTCAGGATCTTTGAAGAAAATGGATTACTAAAAGCTGAAATCACTTTAGCTAAGCCTCATTAAATTAGCGCGGGCCAATACGTCTTCTTGCGAGTTCCTTTTACATCGGTACTCTCCATCAATAAATCACATCCTTTTTTTATAGTATTATGGGATTAGGATAGGGATAATAAGGCTAGGAACGTCATTGCTTTCATCTAACGGCGGAAGGGATTCACTCGACTCCTTTAGGCGCAACCCACGGCGGTAAGAGCCTTCTTTGAAGGCTTATACGGGGAGTTACCCTTGGCCGAGGATTACGGTAATATTATCCTTTTCGCATTAGGGATTGGAATTGCGGCTTATTTAGGATGTATTAAGCAATTGCTCAACGCCCGAGATCAAGGGCCCATTAGGACCCAAGTGATAAGTCTCTTATGGGAGGTCGACGAGATTGAGCCGTAGGACGCGGCTATTAAGATGGTGCATAAACTGTTTGATTAAGATGTAGACCGATACGATAAAGAGACGCTTGATTGGAAAAATGCAAGGAGTCGATTTGTGAGCTCTATTAACTAGTACTATAATACACACAATTAACTTTTGCGGATTAGGTCTTTCAATACACTATGTTCGTTCGATACTACGGGCTTAATTGGCCTGAGAAATCCAGCGAATTAATGAGAGGTCGTCAACGCTGGAAATTTGGGGCTTTAAACGCTATTAGTACGCTCACGTAGGAATTGACTAACGTAGAAGTTCAGGGCTAGCGTCTTACACGTACTTTGATTTTTGGTGAGTGATTTTGTAATTGGACAAGAAATATACTAATTGAGCGTAGTTTGTGCTAATCGTGAGATAATTAATATGGTTCGGTCAGCTTATGCGAGTACGCTTGAGGTGGAGGAAGCTGGGAGAGAGGAGGTCGTATTGCACGTTTATGATTTTTATTTAGATGCTTAAATTGTGGTAATGGCTTTTGCATGTAATGTTCGCATTTAATTGCGTTTAAGTTCCTCGAAGATGGCGTATATACGATAGTAAAGTTAAGAATGGCTTGTAGTGATATAAACGTGCATTAATTAGATAGTTTCAAATATCTAGGGGAATAACTTTATCGCAATCTCTTATAAGAATATAGTCACATAGGGACTTTACACTCCACATTAGCTCCTCCTTGCTGATCTAAAAACTTGCCCCACCCACGCTCCGAGTAGCGTCGCAAAAGTCTGCGACTATCGACCGAGCGCTAGGAATCGCTAGTTTCGTGCCAACAATCAATATTAGCTCCGGGCATATTTTCAAATCATACTTAGCAGTTTCCAGAATCTTTTTATCATCTGGGTGAGGCTCGCTGTATAAAAGTACGTTGGGTTTTAGCCTGCCAATTTTCAATGAACGCTTACCTTTTAATATCCGGGCCTGGCTTCTTTGCAAGCACTTTTGATAATACAGTGAATCGGAACCTTGGAATAAATGTGGCTTATATTCACACACTTAGTTGTATATCCCGTATCGGGCTTGATTAATTCGATTATGGAGGTGTATTGTCTTGGCGTTGAGATTAGGTAATAAGCGCTCGACGCAATCAATGTTCTGTGTATAATGCCGAAAATGAAGGCGAGTCCGCGCAAGCTCGTCTATAACTTTGTGGAAAGGCGAAGGCTCGGTCGAATCCGAATGCAGGCGCTTACACATATCACGGATTGTGGAGTGGAAGCTAGTCATTTCGTCGGAAGAGGAGTAGAGAGAGCGGTCGAACGAGGTCTGTTTGGATTTCCGCATATCCTCAAAGGTGAGAATTAGGTAAATTAGTATCGATGAAGGGATTTACAAACGGGCTTCAACTTACAACTTGCACTGATAGAGATGCCGGCCTCGCTAATGACGACAATCTTTTCACTCGATCGCACGAGCTCCTTTAATCGGCTAAGGTCATCTAGGGGTTCGCTAATAGTTTGAAGCGATCCTCTCATTTTTGGGGCTCTTTTTCTGATTCGGTGCTTCTCGTTGATTAGTCTTTGAGTGGAAGCCGTTTGTTTGGGCGAATCCATATTATCGTCAATCACAATTGGCCGGTCTATTCCACGATTAGTAAGGCTTTATGATACTGCATTTGGACCTCTTACCTCGAGAACCCTCCGGTGGGGATGCCTGCCTTTTTACTGACTTGGAGCCTGCGATTATATTGCCACACATCTTTTGAGTCCTTTTCAAACCAATATTGGCATGGAGTGCGCGTCCATTGTCGTAGCATTTCACCAAGTCGGATTCTGCAGATGCCATTTTCGCGATGAGATTGAGTGGGTAAGGGTGTTTGGAAAAATGGAAAGGAGGCTGGGAGGAAGTAGTTTGGAGGAGGGAGGGTGCTGCCTTTTTATACTTGAACGGAGGGTCGGATGGCGCAGCTGCAAAACCTCTAGGATCTATCCCATTAATATAGTTGCATGGGCACTTTCATGCGATGCCTTCAAGTCGGAGGCGTTGATTTGTTGGAGAACGGGCAATGCTTGGGCCGTCGATTTCTCAATCAGGAATCCCCTTGCCAGGTGACAATATGCAGCGCTCTTTGCATCAAACGCTCTCAGACTTGACGACTATGGCTGATGCGTGCAGGCAGCGACTGACAGCATTCAGGAAGAAGTGGCACTCAGACGAGGACTGTTTCCCTGCAGCACACCCATTGAAGCTCACGTCCGTCGTTCTGCGATCACCAAGTCTTACGAGCTTTTGACTCTTGTTTCCATTCCATTCGGGAGTGGATGTTGTCGAATAGGTCCATAGGCTTCCTTCTTGACCAGACTTCCTAGCTTCCCATTCCATCTATACGGAGGTATCACTTATGCCTGATGAAGTGGGCCGTGTCGTTATTGATGCATTGTACATGGTGCGTAATCTGCCTTAAATTGAGCACAAGTCCTTGGAAGATGGCTAAGGCACCTTGTAATAGCGGAGTTGAACCCTCGACTGAGGCTTCGGCGTCCTTCCAGTGCAGATTGCACGAAAAGGCACGCCGCTAGGACATGGTATGCGCATGCTGTCGTAGCCAGTATTCCGGAAGGATTCAAGTGGATTGGCGAGAGTTCAATTGATGGGGTGTTGCTTGAACTTGACGCTCAATTTTTCGCCATGCTCTGGAATCGTGATCAGCAAGATAGATACAACCAACTAAACGTGCTATAAGCCCATGACAGGCTTCGATTTCTCATCCTTGCTTACATCTTCGCGAATCCTCAAGCTGGAGCTTTTTCCTGTTCCATATCATCTTATCCTGACTTAATAACATTTTGAATTTCATTTGCGCGATGGTCAACTCGTAGAGGATAGCAGGACCTCATAGTTCGTGGATAATGAGATGCTCGATTGACAGAGACGCGAAGCTGATATGGCAGGTACTAGTGTAGATGAAGTAATGTGTGGTGGAGAGTCAACGATGGATAGCATGGAAAACCTATATTGGCGATGTTGGAGGAGAAGAGCATGTTTGGTGGGCAGCGTCTAACCTTAGCGCCAGAGCGAGGTGCCGTTGTCACGTGTATCAATTTTTGATCAGAATCGGACCCGGCGAGTTTTAGCCGATTTGCGAAGCGAAAGTCCCCGGAGTACTAGCGTATTTCCAGTACTTGGCACCTGAAGCCAGTTACGGAGGGTCACGTGTTATGGTTTGGCACTTGCGCCCTGGAGGCGGCAAATTGAGCTCTAAATTAGGATGATATTAGTTAAAGCACCTTTAATTCGTCAGAGACAGCATAGTATTCAGTATCTTAAGCTAGTTTCTTTTGCGGAATGATAGAAAATATTTAATCCGTGCCGAATCTCTCGGACACCGCATTTTCCGAAAGTAGCTTTCATTACGTGTTTATTTTGCAAAACTTGGGCCAAATTTAACGCGTAAATGCTATTGTATGAATCGGCTTTAATTTTGTTTAAAATCTAACTTTCGAGGCTCGCCCGAATGTAGTGCTGATACTTAAGTGAAAATCCTTATACTTAAGAAGGGAAAGTATGTTATCAGTAGTAACATTGTGACTACACTTAGGCTGGGGATGAAAATAAGGCTGGCGACGAGGCTGACGATAAGGCTAACGCTTGGATTTCTGAGAATCAACCCGTAAAAGGGGATTTCTCTACATGTCATTATCAATTATAACATACCCATGTTTTTAAGCTCGTGAAAGCGGATCCCGCTAGTAAAAGTAAGTATTTTCTATTCTGGTCATCATCTTTTTAGGGTCTTTGCTTATCCCCCGTCTACAATGGCATCTCATCTCCTCTCTGAACTGCGTTTAACTAATCGCCCAGCCTTCTGCTTACATAGCACCCTACCAATTGAACGTCCGGGTTCTCGCAATAACTCTTTCCCGAGCAAAAGCAAATAAACTTAAATATTCAAACCCCACTTGAGACATAGCTTACAGAAGTAATTCCGGTATCAAAAAAGAAATACTACGTATCAGATTATTGCACATCGATCGCATCCCGGATAACTAAGTATATGATATCTCGTTTATAGCTTGGACGTATCTTCGATATAAGGCTGGAGATTATAACTGTTATTTTTTGTTGCGTATCGTAACATATGCAGGGTCCTACGCCACGATCAAAATTTAATCTTATAACTCTATCTTTGCAACTTATTACACATCGAATGGCATAATCGAGTCTATTCTAGATGCATCGAGATTTTAATTACTAACTATATGTTTCCTTTGCTTTTACTTTAAAGTATACGCGGCCGCAATAAATACAAAATGATAGACGAAAAAAAGGAAGGTTAAAAACGTTTCTATTCAACTTTTCTAAAAGAAATTACTCTATTAAAAAGCCAAAGTAATTCAATCAAAGAATATATTGAGAATTGCCGCAAATGGAGCAAATGAATAAACTATGTATTATCTCGAGCGTAATGCTAAGTTGCTAGTTATGCGATCAAAGAGGCTCTTCCAAGAAGCCCCTCCTTGCATAATCAATGGATTAGTGAAGTGCGAACTGTTTCTCTGAAGGAGCCGCACGAATAAGCGGCTCAAAAGGCATAATTTTCCGAATAGCCAAGACTAGAACCCTCCAAGATTTACAGGGACCAGCCTCTACATTTTCGTTGACACCTTCCCATTCTAAGCACACATTTGCCGCACCGCCGGAGTGAATGACCTGCATCTGGTTCAGGGTTCCCGTGACCTGTGAATAGTCCAACCAAAGATTTGGTATAGGTCCCTCAAAGGCTTGCGCAACATTGCAGTGCTCCGAGAATCGAATCTTGCCAAAGAAAATACCCAAAAGGTCGCCTGGGAATACGAGGACAATAAGAAAGACACTAACCAGTTTCTCGACGCCAGGTCGAATTGATACAAAGAACGACTTATTCGTCCCCGATTCTATATACGTATCTTCTGTGAGTCGTTTCGGATTGCTCTCGATTGAAATAACTATACAACTACTTGTAAGCTTATACGACGCTTCTTCTTCGTCGGAGTACCACGTATTAGATCCATTATCCCAAGCTGATTCTGGTATACTCAGTATCTCGGCAATAGATGCATATAGCAGGTCCAGTTTGCCTGACAAGTTACCATTGGCCTGCTCAAGCGCGCGGAGTTCGATCTGTCTGATGTAGCCAGAATATACTTTTTCCCAAGACATAATAATGTCTATCAATTCTCTTGGAGAATGCTTCCTTTTAGGGAAGGACTTGCAATACTTGTTGAACTTAGTATCTCGATAGAGTAGGATAGTTACCACACTAGCATTCTTCATATCACACAAATCCTTCCATTACAGTCGGCATCTTCGCTGATTTTCGTCACAAGTTCCGATGCCGACTAGAGCAATGAATTCAGCCGCTGCAGCCTTTTCCTGTAGCGTACATCCGCCAGCAAGTCCTCTATCGGCGACAAGCGATAGTGGGTCAATGGTCTCGACGTGTCTTTTGATGATATCCCAGTAGAAGGCTTCCTCCCACGCTTTTTGAAGGCCAATGCTAACACTACCTGCTCCTAACTTTATAATTCTTTCAATCGCTTTTTTAAAAAGTTTCTTTGCAAGGTCGTTTTCGGTATACTTTTGGATTTTAGCCGTGTTTGTTGTGGTCCCTATATTTATTATTTGGAAGCCAGACTTGCCGACCTGAATACGTATTTTCGCTACCTTTAGCAGCACAGATGTCATGACATCCACTGCATCTTCAAATCGCAGTATTTCCAACATACTTCCTTCCAAAAAGTGAGTTATTTGAGAGATTTGACCTGGGGCGTCCGTAATATCAAGCGTTGACGTGTCGTCTTCTGGTACTGCGTGGCCCTCCACGGCCATATCCAGCGATTGTGAGAGAGATCTTTGTGCTGAAATTTCGACTGGTTGTCGAGACTCGTCCACGGAATCGATTAAGCCCAAGCCATCGATTGAGGGGACGATCTGCGACTTGCATCTCGAGTCCTCCGACTGCGCCTCAGATAATCTTCGTTTGCGCTTCCTTTTATTTGGTCCATCCATTCCGGCATAGCTCACGACAGTGTCAAATCCATCGGGATTTGTCTGCCGTGATGAAATTCGAGACCGTATCGGAGGAGGAGAAGGTGGTGAAGATGGAGAAGTCGGCGGAGAGGTTGGGGCAAAGGAGAGAGGGGGTGATAACGACGAACGATGAGATGTAGGAGGCGGCGACGTGGGAGATCGTTGTAGCGAAGGGATGGCAGATTTTATAACAGTACTATTGATATCTTCGCCGCCGTCGTCGTCGTCGTCGATACTTAGCGGGCAATCAGCAAAGTCACCAGGACGGCCCAGCTTAATTCGATGTAAACGGGCTGAAGACGGTTAATTCGAACCTAATTGCCTCTCAATACTATTGACCAAGTTTAAAAAACATGACCATCTCCTGCTGCAGTATAGTGTCATCGGTATCGGCAATGCCATTCTCCGCAAGTATGGCGCGAAACATGTTTCGCGTCTGCTCCGTGAATCGCGCGGCTCGTGAGGCCGCATTATCTGCTGTGGAGGCCATACTACGAGAGGGAAGTAACGATAATGAGAGAAGTGATCTAGTGGATAATGATGGCACAAAGGAAACCTTACTAGTTCCGGGGATGTTCTAAAACCTTCCAAATCTTCTAGTGGGAACGCGAAGAGTTAAACGATCAAAACTCCAAAACGGTTATAGAGTTTCTCGCAAAAAGAAAGGCTTCATTTCACTAGAGCCTTCATCATTTCACAAAGTAAATTCTATAGTATTAATTAACGTCCGTTACTGCGTAGCGGAAAACCATGCGTGGCGGAAATAGCCAATCAAATCGCAAGGATTACGGACGTCTCCCCATAGTTTCTTCTCTAAACCAACTACAATAGGAATTTGTTATAATTTAGTTTTACTAATAAGTAAATCACACCAATTCTATTTATATTGCTTTATATAGCGAGTTATAAATATTGAATTTGAATTTAATTTTCCGGTATATAGGGTTTTCCGCCACGTAGTAACGGACGTTATTTCTAAAGGTCCTTATATCTATTCTAATACTCTTCGCGTTTTTGTACAATTGCTATAAGGTTAGGACTTGAGGTAGGGAAGAAGCGCGTGTCGGAATTCTTGGTTGAGTTCCAAGTGACTTGTTCGGAGAGAAGAAGAAAGAAGGGGACAACGCCATTACTGGCTACTTTTCCTCGCACTCCCTACTTCCAAGTCTTTGATGCAAGTTATATAAACAAAGAATCTCTCCCCGAACACGGTAACGGCGTTACTCAAGGAAATTAAACCGATACTTATACCTATCGATCACCTTTAGTAGAGATAATATTCTAAAGTGCTCGAGATATGGCTATAACATTAAACAAATTGGGCCAAATAAAAGAATTAAGAGTCGAAGTAGCTTTAGTTTATGGGAGATTAACTACGAGATGAGGCTCTACACGCGAGATTCGCGAGATTGTTAATGGTAAGAGAATTTCACTTTCAAAAACAAAGATATGGGGATAAACGACCAGAAGTAAGGCGATAGATATTATCATCCGAAAGTGTAGATCGTAAACTTCTTAAAGTCAAGAATTTGCTATCTTTTGGTTCTTTTCGATTTGAGCGATAGTACTTCTCCGCTTAAAGTCAGCGATAGGAACTTATTATCGAGTTTTAGCGGTTTATCGTCCATTATATAATTATCCGTTATAATGGGAATTAGTAACGGGCTAACGACCTAGTTATCCCCGCCTTAAATCGGGCCTATTAAAAGTCAAATGTTAATAGGTGGTAAGTTATTTTTAGTGCGGATATCCTTATAGTTATTGGCTTAAAGGAGTGGAGTACTAATATAAATAGGTACTTTGGTTTTTGGTTAGTACATTTTCAGGGTATTTGCGATTGCCTACTTACGAAGGAGTCTTATTTCCTTGGGAACTTCTAGTTAATGCCTATATATCATAAAATCAAATATTAATTAAAGGGGTTATAATATCGTAATATTTATAATCCTCTATTAATTCAAACAAAAGTATCTCTATATACATCAAAAATTAAAACATTTCTCTATAAAATTTCTGCCGACGTTACGTCTAATCCCGATTAGTATCGGATATCTTTGATAAGAGGGGTAGTTACCTTTAATCGGCTAGTGATTATAATAGCACGTGATTTGCGTTAAGTAACACTGAAAACGAAAGCTATTTTGGGCTGCTAAAACCAAAAATAGTTGCTTACTACCCGTTAAAAGAAGTGTAATAGTAAAAATAATTACTTATTCGAGGGATACAAAAAGTATAACTGCAAAAATAGTTGCTTGTTGGAAGTGGTATAATACTAGAATTGGCTGCTTATTAAAAGTGGTTTGGTATAATATCAAACAAACAACTTATTCAAAGTATATAATAATATAGTAATAGAATTAACTACTTATTATAAAGGTACGGCAATTATTTTTAAAGCGACTTACCGCCACTTCCAATCTTAGTAAACTCCAAGCGCTAAACGAACAAATATAACTATAAAAGTAAAACCGCAACCCAATATCGTAACTTCAACCACAAACTAAAATTACAATTCGAAGGCAAAAAAAACCACTACAAACAATACAAGCACAAGCTTCTACCGCTAAAGTTATAAAACTTCAGCTTATTGTCTTTCATATAGAAGATACTAAAATAACGTTAATAAATACTATTAGTCTAAATCCCAAAACTTGTATTATTAGAGTTATAAAAGATAAGCATCTAAAGAAAAGTCTTTGAGTAATCCTAAACCTCGACACCTAACGTTATCCAATGTATATATAGCGTAGACTAAATAATTTTCTATCTAATAAATCCTTCGCTTCTCTAATAAACATTAAGTCCTTAAACCTAAAGAGTTAATCTATCCCCTAGCACCCGTTAAATCTCCAGACTAAAAGTCCTCAATTCTCACCATAGGATTATCTCGTCCCTTCCGGCCTTCACAAAACAGAGATTTAGTACCTTGTTTTAAGAAACTAACCAGTATATATCTCTTTGGCTTAAGATAATTCTGATCTTAAACTTTTTTTTAGATTATAAACCTTAGATTAAAAAACTACTACTCACGACTTCTATCAAGTTAAGTAGTTAAGAAAGTCTATCTTTAGATAATCTTTTAGATGTGTAATTAAAGAGTTTTCCATTCCTCCGTCCCAAAACGTAAATATCATAGCCAAACTTGCTTTTTAACTCGTTTGCCTTTTCCATAAAAGTGATTTTCCTTCTCCGAAAATTATTTATCACGCCTTTTATCGAGCGCTATTAAAATTGCACCTTCTCTATACTTCAAAAAAACTTAAAATATTCCTCCTAAAGTATTATAAGCTATTTAATGCAATAATTCTCGAGCTCCTTTCGTAGTATCCTCCGATAATCTAATAAAGAATATAACCCGCGTATATTTCACCTCTTCTCGATATATAATATCGGAATTATAAAGTTTTACCTTCGAGTTTATCTTCTTAATTTCGATTAGCGTTTAATTACAAGAAAGAAAAACGAAGTCTCACTAAATAATACGATATTATAACTAACATTAATAATTATAAACTAAAGATAATTAAATCTTCTTTTTAAACTTTAAAGTAAAGTTAACGCTATAACATTAATAATTACAAACTAAAAATAATTGAATCTTCTTGCCATTTTCTAGGGCAAAACTAACTGCGAAAGTATAATTCTGAAATCAAAAGCGGAGATTCGTAGATAATTAGAAGCTTATATATTCGATAGGGAAGTAAATGGATCTTTAATGAATACTAGGGTCATAGTTCAATGAAATCCGTAATTGTTTTACTAACTAGCGACTATAACCGAAATAGGACGAGACTTTATTTCAAAAATAAAATTGCAAAATAATCTTAATTAACTATTTTAATCGCTTAATCTCTTTAGCCACTAATACGATATACGAACTCGTACAGAAATAAAAACTTTTAGAATAACTTCAATATTATCATCTCTCTAATACTATTAACTATCCAACCTTATCATATTTCCAACAAGCTTCTTAAGTACTATACGCTTCCAAAGATCCCGCACAAAAGCGCCCCCACCTTCAATTAATTCTATAAACGAAATATACTCCGAGATTATCTCGATATTAGTAACCATATAAAAGGAAATCAACTTTTTTAATTTATTAATATCAGTTTTTAAATTTAAAATCGAACTATTTAAATACGTGTACCATGCAAAATTAATAATTTCTTGAACTTTAGACGCATCGAGGCAAAGCGTGCTTAACGTTTAATGTAACTTAAATAGAATTAATATCTTCAGATTATTAACTCCCCATTTTTTTACTAAAATATATAAGAAAGTATAAATAAGAAGAACCTTATTATTACTCTTAATTAAACTATCGTTTATTAAAGACTTATATATATAAAGATTAAATCGAGATTTAATGAGAGGATATTTAAAAGAATTAAATATATCAAATGCAAATATCGGTGGCTTTAAATTAGACCTATACAAATTAAGCGGACTATTCTTGGATTTTTTCCTTTTTTTCGATCGAACTTTAAATAATTATTTGTCCTTGGGCTTTAGTGCGGAAATACGGGGTGCGGGAGGAACTACGAAGGAATAAAGCGCGAAGAAAAATTTCTATCCATTAAGTACTCGAGGCTTTTACGATAATAATTCTACTTCTATAATCGTTTAAACTATAAAGCCCTTCGAGATCGAATAATCTCTTATATAAGCGAATTAAATAAATCGTATAAATGTTCCTTTATTTGCGTCTATCTACTTAAATTCGCTAATTACGCTTTTTATTATTTTTCCTTATATAAATATAATTAGTGCAAGGGATTACTCTACGAGTACCGCCTCGTAAACCATAATTAGAACCTCGTCGGGCCCGATAATAAACTTAAAAGGGCGAGAAATAAATATCTTATAAAAGGGAAGTATTAATTCGTATAACTATAAAGCCTACGAAGCAATAAATTACAAACCGTAGAAAATAGGATATACTCTTTAAACGTGGTCGGTATATTGACTTTAAACTAAAGATAAGTATTTTAATTATTTAGTATTTGCCTTTAAAGAATAGGAGCGGTAATTATCGGAGAAATATAAGTATTGTAATTATAATGCGTTAATTTATTAACTCGCTTAGTTGCGTAAAGCTCTAAAGGCGCAGTTTATCGGTACGTGTAATTACTATCGTCACGATGAAAAGAGGTTCGCTAACGGCCTTTGGTAGATAATTGCCGTGACCTTGCAAGGCTCTATTAAGCCTCGCCGCAAAGGTCTTCTTATAACCCTTCCATAAACTCTTTCCGATTTACCCAACGTAGAAAGTCGAATCCTCGAATGCCTTCGTGAGCAAAATATTAGTAAATCCTTATAGATTTTGCGATAAGCAATCAAAAAATGAAAGTTATAATTTTTGCTTTATATCGAAGCCACGTCCAAACCATACACGCTACGTACTAGTAACTCGGGATGCGACCCCCTTATAGCGTGCAATAAATTGATTTTATTTTCTTACGTAATAACTTATTAAAGAATACTTCAAATTTATTACCGATAAGCTTAATAACGGCTTATATACATTTGTTGGGATCTTTAATCTCGATTTGGTAAATAAGAGGTTTGAAGGAGGAATAATGCTAGATAAAGGGAGGTTGCGGTAAGTAAATTTATAGAACGGAATTGAATTGCTTACGGTCGAAATAATTGATTTTTAAATACATTTTCTCGATAATTCGATTCTTATAGCCTCTTTTCCCTTTCTAATCCCTTATTAAATATTATTATATTTAATATTAGATTAATTAGAGCTTTTTATAGAGTTCGCTTTCTTTTTAATTTTATTCTTCTTGTATTTAAGTTTATACGAGTAGTCCCCCCGTTTGTTTGGGTTACGATAAATACTATTGCCAGATTTAGCCGTGGTATTATTAGTAATGTAGACTACTCTCAATATGTAGATTTACTTGTTATGATAAAGTCGCTAATAATCGATATTTGGAGTAAAGTACCCTATGGACTAATATAAATATTATTATACCGCAAATTTCCAAGGAACGGGTATAGCGAGGCTAAAGACTACAAAAAGTCGAAATTTACCTTTTTGTAGATTAAATTGATTTGTCGATAAAGTAATTACTATTGAATAGTAATTAATTAAAACTTTTACAAGATAAATTTGATAATTATAATTTAGAGGATAATATATTGAATAGTAAAGAATTAGTAATCTTGTTTACGAATTAACTTGAGGATTAGGCATTATAAGAAACTCATATTTATATTATACTATTTATATTTAAAATACGATAATTAGGCCAATTACTAGTAATAGTTTCGATTGTTTAATAAAGTATTAAAAAAATTATAAAAATGCAATAAAACATTTGCAAGTAACGCGCTTTTATATACATTAAACAAACTATTGTACTTCGTAAGAAACTGCGAATTAACGATACGATAACTAGCAAATTTTTATCTTAATAAAGTATTAGAATTAATTTAAAATCGCGTGAGCCATTTTTGTAATTCAATTGAAACGCTTCTAATTCTATATTATTTATTTGCCTTAAAGTCCTCTTCGAACTACTCCGAACCCTCTATAAACGGCATTTAACGTCTTCTTATAAGCAAGCATTTTAACTTCATCTAAAAACGATTATCTATTTACAAACAAAAATTCGCGCTTATTCAGTACCGTAACTTCGTAAGTTACAATTCAATAGTTGCAATAATTGCGTTATTAGCTTCGCGGGTAATAATTGCATTGGAAATAGAGATTATACGTAATTCCACGGCATTATTGGAACAAGGCTATTTGCATAGTAGCGCTAATTAGTATTAGGGGGGCCGTGCACTATAATCCGTACTTAGAAATACGCGTACTAAATATATAAGTAAATACTAGTTTTTAATTCTTCAATTACTTTTCAATACAAATAACCAAACCCCGACCGCAATACGCCAATTACGGTTCTATTAAAGGAAAATAAGCATCCCTTTTATCTTGACGAGCAATAGTTTTGTATCGTTCCGTGCTCACAAACCTACTTTCAAGAGACTCATAAACGGGTTATATTACTCCTAAAGGCAAACGAATAAGCTTTTAATACAAAAGCTTGCAAAAAGTAATACCGTAACCTCTTCCGAGCCTTGATATCATCTTTGATGTAATTTACTAAGATTCGAGCAATACTTAGTACGCCTCTACTATAAATCACCTGCCTATAGCTCTATCCCCCTCTTAATTAAGCTTTGCGATCACCTCGCCTTTACCCTACCGTTTTATAACCGCCTATATCATACCTATTATAACCTGACCATATCTTGGCGTGGCCAAGCAAATCACTAAGAAAAAAGGATTATGGAAGTAACGATATGGGGAAGTGCGATTACTCGCTTGCAATTACAGTAAACGATTAGCCGTCTTCGGAAGTTAAATAAACTTTTAAAGGGGCCACGCGAAAATCTTGCCGTTCTTAAGGGAAATTAAACGCGCCGCTTAAGTATTTCGCGAGAAAAAGAAATTACGAGCAATTTTGCATTTCTATTAGTTACGACGGATGAAAGCTTGAAAATTATGGCTATTTGCATTAAAAAATACTATAATAGCGAAAAAATTACGATTCGAATAATATTAAACACTAGAGACTTCTTTGTAGTTATATAAAAGTTTATAACGCTTGCGAAAATCTTAAAGTAAACTACGCGGCGAGATCGATTTTTTGATCAAATTCCGAAATATAATTGATTTACTTTTTAGAGAATTCGAAAGTCGAGGATATCGAGACTTTTTTTCGATAAATCGTTATATTAGATTTATACCGGATCTTATTACGATTACGATCACGGTATAGAAAGACTTGGAAGATTATTAGAAGACTAACCCTTATTACTCAATTATATGAGGCGATTAATAATAAGTCCGTCAAAATTAGGTTAAAGTTAATAAAGAATAATTTAGAGGTTGGTAGAAATAGAGTACGAACTTTGCACGCCCTTTTTACAAAGCTAAAAAGTATATCGGATCTCCACGCGGAGATAGGCGAAATACACGAAGTAATTAAAGAGATCATTAAATAAGCCCACGAATTCCCCCTGGTTACTCTCGGCGTAACTCTTCAAAGCTCGATATTAAAACCAACTTTGAAGCAATATTTGCCAGAAGTAATTGGCAAGTTGGCCCGCTATTACTTTGTTACCTTCGAGTTTATTTGTACTACAAAGGACAAAACGTACCGCGTATTTTAAAACGTTTAAATAGAGCCCTTCTAAATTCAAATGCCCGCCTCTCTCTAAAAATCACCTTGGAAAGTTCACGCTAAGATATAACTCTTCTTTTTTTATGAGTTTTATCCACGCTATTAGCGATCGAGATTCATTTGCTTTAGTAAGAGTACTTACTATTTGTGCAATCTCTTCTTCTTCTTCCACGGCGACTTTTATATCCCTCGAATACACGGTAAGCTCTACGACAAATAGACCCTCTCAAATTGATTAAACGTTCCGATAAAGCGTCACAGAAAACTGAATCGCATTGCAACTCGATTAAAAGTAACTTTAAACGATAAAGTCCGAAAAGCTTCGAAATCAAAAAAGCAATATCACTTTCCAAATAAAAATATCCTACTACTATTTACGCACTAGTTTTTATCGTCCCTTTCTAAGAATTTATTAGCCCAAGCTTCGACGTCTACAATCTAACCACGACCCCCTTTTATCCAAAAAAGAGATCTAAATGCCTCGCTATACACTAAAATACCGTTAACTCCGCCGAGAATACTCTTAGAACCACCGCACGCTAATAATAGCGATATAAAGACGAGAGTAGCTTTAGGCGAGGCCGCGCTTATAAGTTATATATCTCTAATCACGATTGAATATAACCAACTCCCCTATAATCAACTAATCACACTAATAACGCCATCGCTACATTTATAATTTGATAAATTGTTTCTAACTTTAGATTTTCTCTAAGTATTTTCAGGTTATTTATTAATCGCTTAAATAAAGGATATAATTGCGTTATATAAAGGGTATTATACTATTAATATTGAAGATATTCCCACGATTATTAAACTCCGATTAAATTGCTTATAAAACTCAAATAAGCTTAAATTTCAATTACAAATTGCTCGAAAAGGAATCGTTTGCATCTCATTTGTATAGGACGGAATTTAAATGGCAAGGGATTTAAGAGACCCCTTGCGATCGAAGGAGTTTATATTAGGGCTTAATAATGAAATTGTGATTCTCAGCCTTACGATAAGTACTACTATCTCCAAGTCGACGCCGCTTTATCCTTATTACCTGTTGAACGATTGAATTGGCGACACTTTTCGAATACATGGGGAATTAACAGTATAATGCGGATGATATAGTCATGACTTCACATCCTAATTAGCGCGAAGTTATAATTTGGCACGAATTCATATTCTATTATAAGTAAGAAAATAGTAGACATCTAATCGCACTATTCTCATTTGCTCTATATTCCTCCGCAAATGGTCAGGGTAATAACGAGGAATGAGATAATGAGGCTCGTTATTGACCAATGGGAGCAAATGTCCAAATGACGGGCCTACTACGCTTGCGAATAACCAAAGCCACGTTAATGCCATCGAATTCCCCTTAATAATTGGCTTTCTTAACCAAAGTATCCTTTCTTCCATTTTATTCTCGTTTTTTCGTTTTTTTCTTATCCTCTCGTTATTAAAGGACCTTCTATTATTGATAATTATCTTAAGGACTCTCTTATATCTTCGGTCCGTCTAAAAGATCCACTTTTCCTTTTAAAATCAAGTAGAGAAGTTGCATCGAGTAATTGCAGTCAATATTAATCTCTCGAACGGATAATTCGAGAGATTATTGTACAAAGACGAAACGTCGCGATGATTTTGCGAAATAAACTCTTCAAGTACCCCATAATTTAAACCCACTTAATCGACTATTACCGATTCACGTAGAAGTAAATTAGTTAATCGCCAAGATTTTATTGAATGGAATTATAAGTGTAAGAAAAAGAGATACTCTTTTAGTCCCCAGACTTATATATACTTTGGAGTAGTATATTATATTGTAGGTTAAAATAGTACAATTTTTTTGGGAGACGGCGATCCGAGTAACTACGAAATCGACGTCGATTACAGTAATTAACGCGCCGAAAGCGGGACTCTATAATTGCGGCGCGTATATTAGTATTACAATAATTATTATCTACTCACGTATACGAAGAACCGATTCACTCTCGTTTATACACTCTGAAATCTTTATTAACGATATGATCGGAGTATTTACCAACGATATTATATGAAGAATACCGATTAATTTTCCACAAAAGATTAAAGACTTTTTTATTTATCGAAGTAAATTACAATCTCCCATTGAATATCTAAATTAAAGGTACTAATAATATCCAAGCTTCCGCAAATCCATAAGACTAATAACTCGAGATTACTATAAAGACATTAGAGAAGCGATAGTACTACCCGAGATCTTCGAGCGAATTTCAAAGACAAAACTCAAATTCTTTCCCTAGTCGCCAGAATTATACGAAGAATACATTATTAAGCAATGAACTAACTTCGTTTATCAATCCTTAGAATAATATTTAATCATATATACTAATTAAAAATTAAAGTTAGTTTAAAGCCTACGAAACTCTTGTAATATACAATCAATATCACGAAGTAATAATAGCCTTCGACTTAAATATTAATACGCAAATCGGATGGAATTTAATATATTCTCTAAATGCTATTATTAGCGATATTTTCGCGTTTATACCGTTAATACTATCGAAAGAGAAGACGGGATTTATTACTGTAATTGGCGTTGATGAGAATGCGAAAGGAAAGGGTATAAAGTTAGTATTAATAGTAAAAGCGATGAAAAATATGAGGGAGAGGAGCGTTAAGGGTATATATATTAATTCGATTGTAATAAAGGATTTTTATGAGAAATTAAGATTTGAAACGTATTGGGAGTATGAGGGGTATATATAAGAAGGGAAAGATGCTTGAAATTCCGACTCATGGACTTTCGACGGAGGGAAATCCTAGAAATGACAGGGCATTGGCGGCTTCGGGAGCTCTTAGAATATAGATAAACTTTTTTTAGCGCCTTTAAGGTTAGTTTTACGAAACTACTCGTAGGAGGCCACCTCCTACAAGTGGAGACTTCTCAAAGGGCAATTGATAGGGTAGGCCAAACTTAGACTACTTACAAGAGAATAGGTGCGCAAGATCTTCACCGGGGATTAAAAGTAGCAAAGCTAGGGCACAGACTTAAGGCTTACGGACCAAGTGGATAATTTATGCAAGTTTCAAAAGTTTTATTGCACTACGTAATAAATCCACTGCCTTATTTCACCCCCACGCCTTCTCAATCTCACAGCTCACTTACTCTCTCCAATACTCTCTCCAACTCTCTCTCCAACTTTCACCTCAACTTTCAATTCTTCTCTCAACTCATATAATCTTCCGATCTTTTAATGCGAGTATATATACAAATCTATTATAAGAAGTTAACGAAAGCCGTAAAACTAAAATAGGGAGAGGATATTTACTATAAGTATTCAATACCAAAGAAAAAAGAAAATAAAAGGATTTAGAGAAAATTTATCTCTTAAATCCTCCGTCAAACCGTTAGTTGATTCTATAAGCGAGAAGCCTTTACAAGTAAATACTTGTAAGGGTTTGAATCCTTGGTATTCCGAAGAATAAGGGCTCCACTAAATTATCGGTTAGATTCGAAGGCCGAGTTGGTCTCTGACTTTTATTAATGTGCTATAAGGCTCTAAAGTAGATACTTTCGAGCTCTGTGATTGGCCTTTCGAGTAAATGCTTTCGAGAGGCTTTATCAAATAATTTCAAGCCTTGGAAATAGCTTTGCACACTTTGTTTTCAGACTTTTCGGAGCTATTGTGGGATCGAAAGACTATGCTGATTAGTTCCAAATGGCCCCTCCTTTTACTCTCCTTTTACTCTCTTTTTACCGTCCTTTTACGGGTGGTTTCGTAGGGTAGCGAGCTTAGCGTAATAAGCCACATATAAGTAGGGTACCCTTAAGGATCTTTTCCTTCTTTATTTGTTCTCGTTTTAATAAGAGCTCTATTTACAGTACGTTCTCGTATGCCAAATAATAGGATCGTAATATTTTTAATTAAATATAATCCAAGTTGGATTTTCTTTTCAGCTTACAATTCCAATGAGATACTCGGGGATATTTACCCTTACCATGAAATAGTTTCTTACCCTTAACCTTATCCTTAAGCCAAGAGAAACCATCCTAACATTATCCGTCAATTTTTAGATACCTAACTCTTACTCCGCGAGAATCCCTTTACTAAACATAAAAACGTTATCACCGTTCCTTTTAGTGACTAAAAGCATCTACTCGACAGCAAATAAGTGCGGATCGCTCGTAAGAAACTTGGTAAAGGTTAATATTGCTAATTCGTCACCTTCTAATGGCATATTTTGAGCGTAGTCTTTCCAGTACTTTGCCGCATATATGAAAAACGGGTTGCGGCGCATACGATCAGCCAAATCGCGGGTACTACGGCATATTCCTATCTTGAATGCGTCCGAGACCAAGTACGTTACGCATGTAAAACCCATCTTTCTTTGCGCGTCCATAATAATCGTGAACTTATTGTCTTCTTAAGCCCTGTTAATTGTCCTGATCTGATTAATAGGACTTTGAGGAGCAATAGCCGACAATCTAGATTCTATATAACTGCGAGTAATATAATGAATAAATCGTAGATTTTTGGTGCCTTCCTCGATCGTAACTAATTTACCGTAGGCTTTGAGTATATTGGAATCGCTATATAACTCTTGGTTAACTTGGGGCTTTCCTATTTCTACTACAAGGGCTTAGTTAAATTGGTTTATAGTCATTAAAGTTATGTTGAATATAAGTTAAAGCAATACTTTTTTGGCGAGTTTTGCGTAAACATGGCCGCGGCCGTTAATCCTCTCGATAGTTTTAGTGTAAAGTAACCATAATATTTCTTACTATTTTTCTTTATTTCGCTGAGTTATAAACGTAAAGTGCTCAATCTTTTTCAATTTTTTTTCCACTTCTAATTATCGAAGTATATTACCTAGTAAATTCGTGAAAAGAAGTGCGAATAAAAACCTATGCAAATTAATAATGCAAACTTTAAATACGTTTTAATGAAGATATACATTCCATTTGAAGCTTTTATTATGATAATCGCGGCCTTCCATTTAAATTTATCGCTTTTAAAACTAGAAAATATATTTTTATTCTCAATTTTTTCGATAATTACTATTACGTATTTATGCAAATCGTCGTCCGTCGCACGAATTTCTAGAGATAATAAGTCCGAAAGTCTCTCTTCAATCTCCCGAGAATACTTCGAAGCGATAAATAAATTAACGCTCGACTTTATCCGGTATCTCTTAAACCGAGTTAAGAGCTAATCTTTCGTATCCTAATCACATTCGTTAAAACTATTAACGACGATAAATACTTTAGAATATATGCTCGAGACAACTTCGAGGACTAAAGATATTTCCTCGAGATTAAATCGTCGACTTAAGAGTTTATATCGATTGTACAAGGAAGCGACCGTTTCAACGGGGAAAAGACGTAGTAGTATTAACTACTTAAGTAACATTGTAAGTAGTTATAGCGCAATCTACTCCTATTTAAGCCCAATCTCGCAATACAAGTATACGATAACTATATTCCAATTACTGGAGCATTCCTAACGAAAATAATCGATTACGACTAACGATAATATCGTTTCCCTGCACTATAAATGCCATAACAATACAGGACTTTCTACTTATTTTATATCCACCACTTGAATTTATTGGTATTTAAAGCCCACTTTCCAATTCCAGGTTCTCTTATTAAAAAATGGTATTCTTATTAATAAGAAAAGTTATTTTCTATTAACCAATGCCCGATTACCTGATTTAGTGCAATAGAAGACTGATATTGATGGTTCATTAAGATGGGCTGGTTAATTAATGCGATATAGAATAAGTTGTACTTTTCGAGAGTTTTGAATTGGTAGATTCGCGATTGCGTATACTTTAAGAATAGTTTAATATACTAAGAAATAGACGAAGAGTACAAACGAAACACTATTCAATATACTTCAAAGAATACTATAAGACTTACATTTTCTTAATAAAATCTCATCCGCATACTAAAAAAAGGCCTTTATCCGCTGTAAAATTCGAATAAATCCGTCGGCATTTAGCCGCCCGAACTTCTATATTTCGATATATTTAGCGGATAATACTACTCTCTCAAACCCATCAAAAGAAGCGAACGCCTATAAAACGGTCTATTTTAATTAATATATAAACTGCCAAGTATAAATCAAATATATTACGGCGGCTCTATCTAATTTAAAGCCCGATAATCTCTTATTAATAGGTAGATTCTTTATTCTTAAGTCGTATTTGGAATCCCAAGTTTCGTAGAAATATATAATCGGATACTCGAATTACTTATCTCTCGACAACTCGATAAAGCGTTAAAAAACTTCGTTAAAAGGACTAAAACTCTCGCTACTATCGAGCTATAAGTACTAAATAAACTCTCGAGAATATAAAGTGTTTAAATCTTTCGCGTATTAAATGTATACTTTTACGTTGGCCTACCCAAAGTCCCAATTGCCTCGGAACGATATTCCAAGGAATATTATACCAATAATTAGATCGACTATTCGACGATACTATTTAGCTAGATAATTCCCTTCCACTATTTTTACGAGCGTTTATTAAAGTCGTGAATATCAATTTTTCGATACATTTAAATAAATATTAGATATAAGAAAAACGGGTTTAAATAAACTTATAGAAAGAAGCAATTGATTACTAATGAATTGTAATATTGGGACATTAAAAACTTTAAATTATACCTTAGTTAATATTAGACCGCTAAAGTAGGAAGCGATGAAAATGATAGGGCGTTACTTTCGACGTTACTTATCGTTAATATTGTGTTTTTATAAGACGTTCGATCGACGTACGCATTTCTCTTTGTTCTTGTCGATATAGTCGAGTATAGTGTTTACCTCATTGATAAAGCGGGCCCTAGAAGTATTTTTTCCGTAATATTTAGAACTCTAATTATATGTTATAATCCGGTACTCGGGCACGACCTTAAATAGGAACTTTGGATCTTTAAGCTAATAAGCGTTACCGTCGGATATATCCTTTCCATTGATCCAACTTTCACAGGTTTTCGGCGCGTAGGCTAATAGCCCGGGAAGAGCAATAATACTAACATAATTAGTAGATTATAGTTTTCCAAGTATCCTTAGACTTACTTTATAATAATCCTAATAATCGCGTTAATATCGTTAAAATCTGGGTATTCTTGGAATAATCTTAGTATTAGCGACTCTTTCTGCGAATTCTTTAAGTTGTTTAAAGTAGACGTTTGCAATTCTCCCTCTTATACTAATGGTAATCCTTACTTTTGTATTACTAGTTATCCTCGGCTAAATATTAGCTCTTTTATATCCTCGTCGTAATTTTTGCGAAACTTCTTCTTCTAAAATGGCATTATAAGTAGATTAAGCTATATTTATAAAAACTATATAAGAATCTAATAATAGCCCAATATATCTTACGAAATTATTTCTAAATATAAATTAATAAACTTTAATTCGCAAAAAAAAATATACTAATTTAAAATTTCGCCCGAGTACTCTCTACTTATAGTTTCGCAAGTTAGTATAAGCTCTATAAACTTAACGCATTCTACCCTTAAACCAACTATAAGCGTCGAAAAAGCGCTTCTAGCAAATCCTAATAAAATACCAACATCTAACCGAACGCTATCCGATTAACGAAGCGCCGCTTAAACTTCTCAAACTTCTCATCGAGACACCGCGTGGCTTTCCTATACGATAAAAGAATATTATTAATAAATTGGCCTCCTTGGGGAAAATGGTACTACTTATAACTCATTTGGTGAACACATATAGCACCTCCCTACGTCGCAACCTTCATACTAAGAGCCAATAGTTGGGAAGTATTTAATCAAATAAGCGAAGTATTTACATTGAAATATCGCTACTTAAAATAGATTAAACGCACCCGCTTCATCGGTTCGACGCGTGTGACATATTACACCAACGGCATTTATTTCCTTCACGCCGGACTAAAGAATTTATAAAAGGGTATAAAATCTCTTAATTCGAGGTTAACATGAAAATATTCTCCGACTACGGCATATATATATCCCGAGGTACCGATACGAACCGACTCTAATCTTTGAAGCCTCGTATATCCTCCAACCTTATCTCTGCCTAAATAAGGCGCACCATTTTAACGTATCAAAATTACCTTAATATTCAAATACTTCCAAAGAGCGAATACTAAAGTACTTATTATAAATATTGAAAGAAACCTTACGATTCAAAAATCGCCCACCTTAATATAGCGACCGAATTTATAGAAACGTATAAACGGTTATCTAATCATCAAATTCGTCTTCTACGATTGATTGCAAACAACTTAGACAATAACAACGAAACTCTCACAACTTTCGATCTCAATACGGCACCCCCATTTTACGCCCTAAGTCATTATTAGGGTACACAAAAGTAAGATACGCTATTTCACATCGAAAACAAAGTGTTTTATATCAACCCCGACTTTGCAAAGGGCATTCGATAACTTCGAGAGCTTGCACGCGAAAACTCGCCGCTAAATCCTACCATCAAATACATATAAATAAACAATATTTGTATTAATATAATAAGTAAAAATGAGCGTTTATATCAAGTACAGCTTATAAGAAATATCTATACACGAGCTATCAGAACAATTGTTTGGCTAGGGCCGTCTTTCGAATCCTCCTCATTAGTATAATAACTTATCGACCATATATACTATATCTTTCGTTTTCATAGCCTTATTGCGACGTATCCTAATAATATTCCTACTAGGACTTACTCTAAAGAGTCTCATTCTATAAAAGAACTACCTGAGTAAATAAATATAAAATAGTAGTACTTAAATCAACTATATAACCTCCGATAGTTCTCAAGGATTTAAATTGTGCAAGAAGTGGTTTTATCTCAACAAAATCCAATTATCGTATATAGTCAAACTTTATACTTTTAGTATCGTTTAAAATAGACTTCCACCTAATTACGTCGAACCGATTATCTTCGTTTGCCTTATATACCCCAAGCCCTCTTTTATATTGATAATATCGGATACTTAAAGCGAGCGAAATTAACATAGCCATTAAACGCCGTTATATCTATCACTCAAATGAAATTCCAAGTTATCGACTAAAGGGACAAGATATATAGCCTCTTGGGATTAGGAGTAATAACTCGCGACAAGACGATATTACCCACCGTTTTTACTCTTGATTACAATATCACTATAAAAGAAGTATATTAACGAGTTACACGGTACTTGCTAGAATACATTGGTTCGTTGGCCGTTCTCACACGAGCTTATAGCACAAACGGAAACTTCACTCGCCGGCGTTGCTTGTATACCTTCACGGGCTTTCTTTTATAGGTTACTAATTGGAGTAATTTTAAAGTCGAGAATAAGGATATTCGAAAGAATTTGTATTTAATTTATTCTTTTGATAATTCAAAGCCTATATATCTAGGATTTCCGGAGAATTATATTGCTGCTAAGGATCTCCTTTTAACGTTATATGATATTGAAGACAATTTAATCCTCCGAGTTAGCGGCTTATTGGTCGATGAGATTATATAAACTATTTAGATAAATGAAGAGTATATATTGTATTCGGAATTCTATGCTTTATTTACTTCGAGAATTGCAAGGGTATGTGCAATAGCCTTCCCGCTATTAGAAGAGAATAAAGCGGAGACTTGGACGGCCTAATTTATTAAAGTAATTAGCACGGAACAATAGAGCTCAAAAGTTAGTGGCCGTAAGTGGAATTAGTTCTTCAAAGATGGGCTTGTATATTTATATTAGCTTTTACTCGACAACGAAAACCAGAGAATAGTATTTATATCGAGAAGTGGAATGGGGTAGGAAGCGATGGATTGGTTGAAGCGAGCCTTTGAGAATGGGGAGCCTGGTGTTTATACGGTTATTGTATATAACTACTACTACAATCGGTATTTCTTGATAACCTCGAAAAGTAGGATGGGAATTGGACTATCGGATTCTATGCGAGCGGATACTATTACTATGATATTCGGCGGTGCAATTCTTTATATTATAAGGGAGAATCGTTCTTCTTCTAATCGTAATTAAGCTTTTGTAAGAGAGTTTTACATTTTTGGACTTATAAATGGGGAGGCAATTGAGAAGTTTCGTAAAAGTAATAATAAAATAAAAGTTTTAGAATTTCATTAAATATTTCTTTTAAATTTGACTATTTAAAATTTATAAAATAGAACTTTAATATTATTTATTACCCTTTTATAAAACTATTAATTATTTATCTAATTGTAGGTAGTTTGCCTACTATTTATTATTCTTCCCCTTTTATTTCGCCGAGGCAATTTTTTTTCTCCTATAGGTTTAAAAAGGCGCTTCTCGATGTCTTCCGGTAATATATTCTTTGGGAGAGGATAAGTAGTTTGCTATATAAGTATTAGTATCGGTCGTATATTTCAAGCAAGCAATTGCTTTTACTTACTATCTCTACTATAAATGGTGGCCACGATACATGGTCCCTAAATCTGTATATAGTATATCGACTATATTTGCAAATGATTAGAGCCACGTTAATACTATCGAGGTCCCCTAATTTATAAGCCTTTTTAATCAAAGTATCCTTTCTCTTGTTTATTCCCTCGTTCTTTCTCTTTTTTCTTTTCCCCTCGTCGTTATATTTAACATTTGTATTATTTATTAATATTAAAAAGTAATCTACTTAAGTTAGTTTTGATGTACTTCTAGTATTAAACCTAATACAATTGAGAATTGTCCGTTGTTCTAAGCCGTATTTTATCAAAGACCCTCTATTCTAATCGTTATCTTTGAGGACTTTCGTATCGGTTGCCCATAGGGGTATCGGAGCCGATTTTGTGCCCATGGTTTAACTGTATAATAAGGGGCCTAAATCGATCCCCTCCAACTTAAGGTGGTGGGGAGCCGCATTTAAACCCTTAATCATCCCAAAATCTTAGTCGAAGGAAGGGTTTAATTGGGTAATAAAGGGCCCGAATTAACCCCTTTGAATCCAAGTGAAGGGAGCCAGATTTGGACCCTTTTCAGATCTAAAAATAGGCTACGATCTATAAGCCCCTTTATAGTACCGATTATTCTCACAATATGTAATTTTGTTTAGTTCTTATTCTTTCACAAGATTAGATAAAGGTTTTATAATTCTAGAAATCATAAAACCCTTGCTAGCTTTTAATCGATATTTACCTTCGTATTTCTACCTTAGAGTAGAGAGACATATATTTAAAGGTAATAATAATTACTTTTACTTTTGCGTATTTTGCTTTAGTTAATATTTAGGCAATATAGACAATTAAAGAAGAGTTTAGGACCTCGTTAATATATTTACATCTATGTCTTCTTATTTGATTGCAACGTATATATGACTTCGTGAACTTTTTTTTATAACTTCTGAAAATACTACTAATAGAAAGCTTTACTCGGAGGCCAGATTCCTGCTCCCTAAACGACCTCTTCGTTAATATATGCCACGTTTATTATCGAACTCATGAAACCGTGACATGTATCTTCTATAGCTCTTATAATATTACTCTTAAAATAAGTATCTTCGGATATTATAGTTCGTAGGACCCTATAAATCTTAAGAGAATAATCTTAGGACCGTAGATATCGTAGGAGGATTCTCCCAAGATAATTCTCCTAAGAGAATTCTCTTAAAACCTTATAGATCTTAAGAGAATGCTCTTAAGTCCGTGGATATCGTAAGAGAATTCTCGTAAGAACTTTAGAATTTTGGGAGAAATCGCTTAGGAAATTTCTCTGAGGATTTTTCTTTTATTAGAATAGAATTAAGTCGATGTTTTGACCTTTTAAGTCCAATTATCAACGCTAAAAATATCTTTAATGGAATGGATTTACGTTTATATTTTAACTTTTTTGGTCAAATCATCAAATATCCGAAATGTTTCGGCCTGAGGTAACCGAATTCCCGTGACAAATCCTATCCCTGTCAAAATCCCACCTAAAATTTTCTCAAAATCTACCCCACTATGACTACTTAATTATAGCTAGAGCAGACAAATCAGCAGCTATAAACGCCGTAGTGGAGGCGATTCGAAGAGGAGAGTTTACAGATTATTCCAAAGTAGCGGAGCACTTTAAATGCGATTATACGTCGATATTTAAAAGGATGCGCGGCCTCACCAAAACCCGCCGGGAGGCTTAATCAATTTACTACTAAGCCCTCATAAACGCCTAAGAAGAAGTTCTAATCGGTCATATTAATAAGCTTACTGATCGAGGAATACCTCCCACTAATCAGATTGTCAGGAATTTAGTTGAAGAGATCAGGGGAAGGAGTATTAGAAAGAACTAGACTGCCGACTTTTGCAGGAGATATAAGCTTAGGCTAAAAAGTGCGTATTTGCGTAACATTAACAATTTACGCGCATTTGCGGAATATGCTCCTATATTTATTTTATTCTTTACATTGGTATTGCCCTTATTTTTGTATGTTTTCTTTATTTTATTAGTATTTAACTAACGTGGTTAAAATGTACTAATTTGCTCAAGTCATCGAAAAATACTATATCACGGCCGATAATATATGGAATTTCGACGAGAAAAGCTTCCTTATTAGTATAGCACGTACGATGAAAAGGATTATATCGTTAGAAGCATATAAATCTGGCAAAGTCACCAAAAACAAGCAAAACGGCAATCGAGAGTTTATATCACTACTAGCATACATTTCAGCAATCGGTCGAGCTATACCACCACTCCTTATTTACCGCGGCGCCAACGGCGAACTACAAGATACATAGCTATAAGATGTAAAACTAGGAGATAAAGTTCATTTTGCTAGTTCTGAAAACGGGTAGAATAACAAGAAGCTTAGCTTAACTTGGTTACAGAGAGTGTTCGAACGGTACACTAAGCCAAAAAGTCCGCGCACTAAGAGACTCCTTTTGATGGATGGACACTCCTCACATGTGAATATAGCGTTTATCGATTGGGTAAACCGACATGGGATCATTATAATGATTCTACCTCCTTATACAACACACCGGCTTTAACCCTTAGATGTAGGCTGTTTCTAGCCTTTGTCTACAGCCTATTCTGTGGAACTGGAGAACCTTATGTCAAATAGTGGAGGCTTAACTTCAATGTCTAAGCGTTTCTTCTATTTTCTCTTTAAAACTACATGGGAAAAGTTATTCACAGAGTCAAATATCCAACATGCATTCGCTAAGCCTGGGATTTGGCCTATAGACGGTTCAAGAGTTATTGCTCAAGTGACTCGACCTCTTAAGAGAGACTAATTGGCCCTTGGAGCACCTCAAAGCCCAAAAACTGCTGTGGATATTCGTCGCTTGCGGAGAGAGTACGATGCGGACCGTTCAAATGAGAACTTTAATAAGTTGTTTGATACTCTTGAGCGGAAGACAGCGAGAGTGTCTATGCTCGAGAAGGAGACCTCCAACCTTAGGCAAGCTATTATTTTAGAGCATCAGAAGAGGCGAAGAGGAAAGAAGCTCAATCTGGCAGGCGAGGAATCAAAAGGACTCGAAATCTAGTCACCGCCAAAGGTGGAGAAAGCTAGGGAGTATCAGGGGGCATTGGACAAGAAATTGGCAGAAGAAGAGGCTACAAAAGCCGAGAGAAGAGTTATAAAGGAAGCCAACAAAGTCAAGAAACTATTAGAAGATGAAGAGAAAGCTACTCGACAAGCTGCAAAGCAGTTGCAGAGGGATTTAAGGAATACTACTCCAAAGGTGCCAAAACAAGCTACTTCCAAACCGAAAAAAGCGCCTAATACAATCAAAATACCAGTTTTGAAGGCTCCAAAGGTCAAATTAGCACCTAGTAGTCCTCAAAAGAAGCAGCGCCAAAATAACGATTAGTTGGTTGTTGTTTTAAAAGTGTCGGCACCTGACCTAGGAGTTATAGGGTTTAATTCACGTGGGCGCACCATTTGACTACTAGAACGATTCAAACATATAAAATGAGTTTGCGCATCTTTAGACAGATAGATAATGATACTTTGTTTTAAATTTCAAGCCAAAATATAATGTGGTTAATTCATAATTAAATTTCGAAGTTAGGAGGTGATTCCCACTTTGGGTGGGATTTTGACAGGGATGGGATTTGTCACGGGAATTCGGTTATAGAACTAATGATGTTCTGACCTTTTTGGCCAGATCATCAACACCAAAAATATT